>BPLR01002857.1:0-53159 GCA_021605095.1 Caerostris extrusa
AAAAGATGCTAAATGTTTGACATAATTAATAAAAAATTGCGATTTTTACTCCCTGGAGCAAATTTCAAAAAGAACCTATTTACGAAAAACAGTATAACATGGTTAGTATGATGGTTAATATGGAGTATGTCTCCCGGACGATGCAATACAGGCCTTACAACGCCTAGGCATGCTGAGTATCAAATTATCAATCTGATCTTGGGGAATATTACACCCCTATCAAGCAATGCTCTCCGAAGTTCCGGTTGACAGGTGGGAAGGGTTGACGGGCTGCAATTAGTCGGCCAAGCATATCCCACAAATGCTCTATTGGATTAAAGTCCGGTGAGTATGCTGGCCAGTCCATACGGGTGATATCCTCAATTGAAGGCATTCGTCTACAATGTTTGCACGGTGAGGACGGGCGTTGTCATCCATAAACAGAAATTCAGCCCGAAACAAACGTACATGTTGTTCCAGAATGACATCCCGATAGATGTGGCCTGTCATTGTTACACTCTGATCATGCCAGGTCAGCTCTGGAACCAGGGAATAATTCTTCCCAAACGAGCCATCCTGCACCACCGTAACGGTGTCGTTTAATGGTGTTCTCTTTGGTGACGGGTACCTGGCGTTTCCATATGAAAGTCCGGCGAGAATCCGACGGCAAACAAACCTGGACTCGTCAAAAAACATCGCACAAGACCAGTGTTGCGGTGTCCACAATGCATGCTCTCTACTCCAGGTTAATCGCAGGCGACAATGAGTTGCGGTAAGTGGAACACATCTGACAGGCCTACGAGCATATAGACCAATGTGCCCTAAACGTCTGTACACGGTCTGCCTTGAAACTGTCGTACCGGTAGCTGAAGAGAGCTGACGAGACAGGTCTGATGCTGTGCTCCGTCTGTTTCTTTTGGCAGTAACTGCTAAATACCGGTCCTCATTCGGCGTTGTAACTCGTGGGCGACCTGTGCTGTAACATCTACTCACATTACCATCATCTTGGAATCGTTGCCAAAGCCTGGAGATGACACTCTGGGCGATTCCAAGTTCCTCGGATACTTCCAGCTGCGTACGTTCACATTCCAGTCGTCCGATAATTCTACCACGTAAAAAATCATCCAAATGCTTCCTTTGTGCCCTAACTATGCGGCTATTGCACTGAAAGGCTTTTAAAGCGCTTGTGAACAATTTTACTTCTTTACCCCCATTCCTTATATACCCCTCTCTTACACTCGTCATTGTGACGTACTATCCGCGCCATCTGGTGGTTTCCTGTAATTTGCATATTCTTCTTCAAGATGTGTGTGATAATTCTACAGGTATTATCCTTAATTTATGGACATGAGTATACTATAAAAGTTCTAACATTAAAAATATACTGATAAGAAGAATTAAGCATATTAGGCGTTTAAATATAATTCTATTTAAAGAAAAGTCAATAAGACTTACTGATTGAGGGCTTAAAGTAAGCACCTACTCTATGAACACACATTTTGTTTACATCAGCTATTGACGCTGATATGTAACTAATGCAACAAGAGATAAGTATCTTTTGTTGCTGCTTTTCTCATTGTGAATCAAGACATTCAACAGGATAGCAAGTCACTGCTCGCACAAGAGAAGATAAAACAATTAAAAAGGGTTTTACGCTTTCCACTGTCAATTGCAATTAAACAGTGCATTTCACGCACCACTTCCCACGACTCTCCTTTTATTCGGGGAGTTTTCGCGCAAATACACACATCGAAAGGAGACTTAATTGCATTAGAGCTCGCCTATCTGCGCTGTTTACCCTGCAGAAATTCAATTTGGGCATATTTCACGTGGCGATTCTTTCGGCACGACGCACATTCAGAAAATTCCATGAGGGGGCATCGCGAGCGTGGGGTGGTGGTTTCTCTTGGCAAATGGGATTTTCTTTTCGAGAGCGACTTTCCTTCCACTCAGAAGGGATTAAAACCTTTAGTTGCTGCACCCCCTCCCCGTTCCAACCCCGTCCCCGAGGCAAGAGGACGGAAAGAATGTCTCTGTAATCTGGAGATAAATTTGTAAAACCCCTTTTTGGTAAAAGCCCAGAAGAGCCCTTGTAAAAGTTTGGGATTGAAAATGTTTACGCGGGGTGAGACTTGTGATAAGAAGCTAAAGGCAGAGCAGCAGTGAAAGGAGGACGTATTATCGTTTGCGTAAGGTGGGGGAAGGGAGGGTCTTGTGGTTTAGTTTGTTTAATAGTTCATTAGTTTAAGTTATTTTTAATTGAGGGTGGATATTAATCCTCCTATACACGCACACTTTTTCTCACCTTGCTCGTTAACGATAAGTATAAAGGTTGTACTTAGAAATTTAAGATCTTGAAGAACAAAGCTATATTTTTGGTCCAGTTAAGTAAAAAGCACGGAAGTGCCAAAACAATGATCGGAATTTTCTTCATTAGTTATATTAGATCATTTGTCATTCATACGACCAAAATGTTGCACATTCTGCATTACATTTTAAAGGAAAACTTATCTGTATTCACTATAAAGAAACGTGTCCAACGTCTTTTTGACTATAAAGGTTTGTTGCCCTGAATCTGTATATCTTACTGAAGAAAATCGAAAAAAAATTCCAACTGCCAATACACTACTAAAACGTTAGTTTGTTTCTTAATCAAAATAGAATTAACTTCTTCCAAAGCAATGACTCGGACTTTCTTCATTAGTTACCTTCCATGCTCTTTACTTAGTTCTCTATGCAACTGGACCAAATATAGAACATTGTTCTTTAAGATCTTAATCAGTGGTCTAGCGTTTGCGTAAGGTGGGGGAGGGGTCTTGTAGTTTAGTTTTGTTTAATAGTTCATTTGTTTAACTTATTGTTAATTGAGGGATGATTAATCTTAATCCTCCAATACACGCACAACTTTTTCTCACCTAGCACTTTAATGATAAGAATAAAGCTGTACTTAGCAATTTAAGATCTTGAAGAACCATCTTTGGTCCAGTTAAGTAAAGAATAAGAAGTTTGATTTAACTAGTGAAGAAAATCCTGGCCAATGTTTACAGAAGAAGGGAATTTTATTATGATGGAAACAGAAATTCTAATATCAATAATGGCAATGGCAGTCGGGACTTTTTTTTTAGGTTTTCTTTAATAAGATATACAGATTAAGGCCAGCAAACCTTCATAGTCAAGATTGATTTGGTTTGGTTTGTCACTTTACGGTCATTTCGTGAACATTTTAGGATAGTTAGACCAGGATCTACACGATTTCGAACCACTAGCAAACATTTCATGCCACCTCCAAGATTCAAACCTGAAGCCTGTGGTACCAAGACCAGAGAGCCGACTATTGGACATCAGGCCGCTATTGTATGAGTGGCTTGGTCGGTTTACTTCATGTGTAATAACAAGATGTGATAGCCCGTGCTATATGCACTTTACTACTGTGCCCCAAATGTAAGATCAATTTTTTTTTCAAAAACTATTTATTCTTCCATATAAATCGCCTTCAAAGTAATCCCCTCCAGACACAATGAACTTATGCCAACTTTTTACCAATCATCAATGCATACTAAAAAGTCATCGGCAGGGATGGAATTCAAATCGCGCGCCGATTCACGTTGAAGCTCTTCAATCGATTCAAAACGGCGTCCCCGGAGTGGTCTTTTGAGGTTAGGGAATAGCCAGAAGTCCCACGGTGTGAATACGACTGGTTTGTGGAATGATATGGGTTTCATTTTTGGCGAAAAAGTCACGAGGAATCAATGTAGTGTGACTTGGCGCATTCAGTGCTTTCGATACCAATTGAGATTGACGCGTTTGAGGCCCAAAATGCAATTGACCGATCCTTTTGAAATTCTAACTGCATCAGCAAAATCTCTAATTGTAAAAAAGACGGTTTTCAAGCACCAAATCTTTCATTTTTGGACTAGAGCTTTGTCGGTTGAAGTTGATGGTCAGTAGAGGTCAACGTGTCTTCAACGCGTTCTCTACTCTCTTCGAACTCTTTATACCACTTCTAAACATTTATTTTCGACATAGGAATTCCCACCAAATGCCTTCTGCAAGATTCTATACGTTTCCGCAAAATAAGATTTAATGCAATTTTTTTGCTCAATTAAATCAGACATTTCAAAAAATTGCCGGAGCCAGTTTTATCGTCTCACGCGTATTTCAAACATTAATGAATATTTTGTCGTCAAATTTCACATAGATGTCAAGGGCAGTGCCAGCAAACTAAAAAAAGAAAACTAAACAAGAAAAAAAAAACTAAAAAAGGAAAAAAAAAAAAAATGAAATTCCATAAGCCCTAGGAATTTTAAATTGAAAATTGGTCTTACTTTTTGGACACAGTATTATGTACAAAAACGAAAGGATGAATTTTCATCAAGAAAATGACCCCTCTCTTTGCTTACGTGAAACACTGCTTTAAAAATATGGATAAAATTCTGGAAGATAAAGAACAGAATGGAAAGAAAGCATTTAAATGATTAAAAACCTACCTTCCTCCAATCAAAAAAGGACTTTGCCAATGTACAAAGCTGACCCAAGTTGTCGTTTTGATTGTTATTACAAGCATAACAACGTCAGGTCTAATCTTCTTAAAATGCACGTCTCGGATATTAGAAATAAATCGCTCCAAAAGTGTAGGCTTTCTTTTTAATTCCTTAATGGCTCATAATCGAGACTCTTGAAAGGAGATATTTCGCGGAGCTCATTGTTGGGGCCATAACAGTAATGAGAGGGCCATTCAAAAAGCCATTCTCTTTCGCGCAACTGGTTCGTCTTCGTTTATTGCTCTTTCATTGTTGCTGCTATCTGTTGGCCGAATCAGCTACTTTCACTTAGTCACTCGCCAAATTTTCAGCAGCTACAGTAGTTGGGTGGAAATTCGATTCCTTCTCCAGTTCCCGTTTCCGCCAAGAAGTACTAGAATTACTTTCAATTTCTCTTTTATCTATATAACTTCCTTTTTCCCAAATGTACTATTGATTGGGTGCAAACTATGTCTGGTTGTTTCATGTGTAAAAAAGAAGTCGAGTTATATAAGAATAGAAAACACTATCAAGTTTCAGTTTAAGTTTCAAGATTAAAGATAGTTTGTTAAGTAAATTAAAATTATATTTATTTATAAGAAAATTTATTATTTTTTTCTTTTGGTACATTAATAGCTGTTGATATAACTCCATATTTTTACCGTATTTGACAACAATTTCCTTAAATAAAATGTTGAATAGTATGTTTGCATTAATAATATTGTTTTTTCAAAGAAAATTAGGTAAATTCAAACTTTTAGCCATTATACTAAAGATTAAAGCCAAATCGCAAAATAATGGCCGTTTCAGTTTGGTAACTTTTTGTGGCGCCAACTGGCCAATTGGCCAAATGTGGTTGGTAAACCGTGTTTTGTACTGTTTGCAATTCACTTCACTTACAATCGCAACCTGTAACTTGGCGTACTTTGGCGAAAAGTTTTTGATGCTAAATCCCAACTGCCCCTATTCTGCTCTTTTACCAAAATTAAATATGAGTCACGAAAAAATATTTATTATTAATGAGCAAAATATTTCTTATTCTGTGGTAAAAACTATTTCTGGATGTTTCATTATAATAAATTAATAGTTTAAAAACTAAAAAAAACACGCTTTTAGAGTTAATCAAACTAAAAAGTAAAAAATAATTGTTAACATAAGAATAAAATGACTGACGAGAAAATGAATGTCACTGTTCTAAAAGCGTGGGGTGCTCGATATCAATCGTTATAATTTTTCACTAGTTTCATTCCGAAATGCAGAGTTAATTTTAAAATGTCATACAAAGCACCCCACGCTTTAGAACAGTGACATCAGTCATTTTATTCTTATGTTAACAATTATTTTTTACTTTTTAGTTTTTATTCTTAAAAGTGTTTTTGTTTTTTTAAACTATTATTTTTTACTTTTTAGTTTGATTAACTCTAAAAGCGAGTTTTTTTTAGTTTTTTAAACTATTTTTTTTTATTTTTTACTTTGATCAACTCTTATGTTTTTAGTGGTTTTAAACTATAATATTTAAATGAGGTCCCGGTACGGAGGAGTGGAACTAAAGTTCTTACAATAATGTAATTGTGAGTAAAACAAAGGCTAAATGCGAATAGTCCGTTGTGCCACTGTCTCACGTAGGTTTGAATACAGGTTAAATTGCTCTTCATAAGTTAAAATAAAATCTCTTATCCTGGCGATCTTAATCGTGATGAGATAATAAACTTATCAAACTATTTTAGTGTCGTCGGTCCTTGATAAGTCTACAACGTTTAAATGAAATCTGATTGCTTAAAGTAGGGCAAAATCGAGCCCAAAGAGTCAGTTACAAACAAACAAACATACAGGTGAAACTAATATAAAAGCGTATTAAAAAGAATCTACTGTTTTCTTTCTGAAAGATGCCTGTAAATGTTTCTTTGCAGCTTAAATAGTGTATATGAGGAGAAGACAGATCTCCAGGGAAAAAAAGTCAGTTACATACATACAAACATACAAACATACAGGTGAAACTAATAAAATCGAATTAAAAAAGCGAAAAAATTCAAGTTTTATTTAATTGCTTTAACTTCTAGTTTATTCAAGATCATGTTTATTTAAATTAAAATTTATACTTTTTAAATTTCTTTTGGTGCATTAACAATCAAGCTTTTTCATATAAACACATATTATTTGATAGATATGACATCAATTTTGTTCATTAAAATATTAAATAGCATTTATACGTCATTTTTTAGAAAATTATAATTTCATGTTGACAGAATTTTTTTTGACAGAAAATTATACTTTTAGATGTTGACAGAATAACACTTTTAGATGTTGACAGAATAACACTTTTAGATGTTGACAGAATAACACTTTTAGATGTTGACAGAATAGCACTTTTAAAGATTGAAATAGACATTAGGTATTTGTCTTGTAAAAACATAAATTATTAATGAGCAAAATAAGTTTGCATCGTGAGTGTAAACTATTTTTGGTTATTTCTTATGTAAGAAAGAAGCCAAAAAGATGGTTTATTCTAATAGAAAACACCATAATATCCTATTTAAATATTCAAGATATTGTTTAAGTAAAAATTATCTTGAATATTTAAATAAAGTATTAATAAATAATTAACTATTTAAGTAAATTTAAATATTAATGTTAAATTTTTTATAAGCAAATTTAAATATTAAAGTTAAATCTATTTAAGTTAATTTAAATATTAAAGTTAAATTTATTTATAAGTAAATTGTTTTTAACACTTTAATAAGCTTCACTTGATATAAACTCATATTTGTTTACCATATGTGACATAATCTTTATTAAATAAGATATTAAATAGGATTATAATCCTTTTTTTTTTTAAATTATACTTTTAGATATGGACAGGATAATATTTTTAAACATTATAATAGACAATATCTCCATGCCAAATATATATTATTAATCAGCAAACTAAGTTTTATTTTATGAGGTGTTTTAAATGTGGATTATGTATATTACAGCATGCACATTGGCTATTTCATTATCAATGAAAATCAAATTTTAAAACAAAATAAAAATATCTAACTTAATGGAGATGTAAATTATTAAAAATAAAGTTTAAAATTTTTCAATTTGCTAATTTGGCCTTATATAAAGAACAATAATTTTTATTTTATTTCATTATAGAATTATGAAGAGAATTTTATTTTAACCCTACACTATCAATCATTCTTTTTTTTTTTTTAATTTGTGGTTCTTTCACCGTTTGTAAAATTACATTTTTAAAACAACTGATGTTGTTTTAATTTAGAGAAAAAATCGAGTATTAATGAATAACTTAAATATACCGTTTTATAAAATTCAAATTTAAAGAATAAAGATTTTATGCAAATGAAGTTATATAATTTTTAAACAATATATTTAAAAAAATTATTTTAGTGCTTTAAGATAAAAATAATTGTTTACGAAAATAACTTTTGTTTCTTAATTTATGCTAAGTCTATTTTCAAGTTGATTAATTACGGTGTTATTAATATCAATTTATTTTTATTTTATTCTATATCATTAAAGAGTTAATTGTATTTTTAATTAGTTTTACAAAGAAGATGCATGATGTGAGGAGTATTGGTTTTTAGGTTTATTATGATATTAGATAGAGCAAATAAACAGAAATTATTTTTAAATAGATAATCAATTTTTTTTTCCTCATAAAATATAATTGTTGAACAAGACAATAAAAATAAAATTTAATGCTGCAAGAATTTTCATCATCTTCATTCATTTGATGTTAAAAATATGTATTTGGTTAAAAGAGTAGAAGATTTTACGAACCAATATTCATTAGTGCCATAGTGAAAAATTAATTAGTTAATTTTATTCATCCACATTTTAATTAAACAGTTAATCAAATATACATGGAAAATAATACGGGCCTTTTATTGCCCAACTGAAATGATTTTTTTAATACCTCCCTCAAATTTATATGATGTCTAAATCTGATATTCTATCTAAATAATTGAAGACAAAAGGTGACTTCTATATATTGAAACCAACACAGTTAAGCCCCCAGATGGATACTGTAGCATTTTTTTCTCGTGGAAAGAGTTTTGACATTTCATTCTCAAGAGAAAAGGAATGTATGCTATTTGACAAGCATATAACACAACCCATCACTCAACTTTGACAGCAGAGTTTTTATTGTGGGTAGTTATGTTACATGTAATTAGTTGTTGTTGTTGTTGTCGTATCCCTCACGGAAGGAGGGGAGAGGGGTGCAGCTTCTGTTCTGATGGAGCACCCGTAGGTAGAAGTCTGACTTCTGCTCCGTAACGCTCTTACAGTCATAAAAGACCGGGAACTACGGCTTAAAGTGGATTCCGAACCACTACAAACATCTATGGAACCACCGGGATTCGAACCCAAAACCTGTGGCCCCGAGCGCCAGAGCGCTAGATACTCGGCCATTCAGGTCCCAAATTTGTGAATGCCGAAGGCACGCGGTGTTCCCAGGTGGTCACCACCCAAGTACTGACCGCGCCCAATGATGCTTGACTTCGGTGATCTAACGAGAACCCGTATATTCAGCATGGTATGGCCATTGGCTCACATGTAATTAGTGTTTTATGCAAATGAGAACAACCTGCCACTCAAATCTGATAGCAGATATTGTGTCATGCATAAATTAGCGAATGTCTGTGCTATCTTCACTAGACGAAACAACTACAGATGGAATAATCTATACCATGATTTGATCCATAGTGATGGGTGAGAAATGTCCAATGAGAAGTGAGGGAAGCTGACCCTCCTTCTTGACGGAATGTCGTAAGAGGAAATTTTTGGTGAAGAAGAGAGAGTGTTCTGCACAAGTTGATCAATACTCTGTTCTGAGATCAAGTTGATCACAAGGTTGATCAAGTTGTGTTGTTCTTTTTTCTTTGAAGTGACTGATTAGGTCGGAGTTTCCGCCAGTTTTCAAAGTGAACCCCATTTCGTGTATCACGCCGTGTGATATTTAAGGTCTGCCGCAGAATACGTATTTTTAGATTCAACGTGAACTCGAGAACTCTGAAAATCTCTGACCTTGGAGTGAACTGTATTTGTGATTTAATCGTGCATTTGTGAATCAATTGCAATTTCATTTTTTTTTTTTTTGCAAATAATCAATTATAATAGTCTAGAGTTCTGTACTAGTATATATAGACTGCTTGTAAATAAATATTAAAAGTGTTTACATAATCCTGAAAGCGGATCTCTTCGTGAAGCCGTTATATGTCTAATACAGGCAAAGACGTCACAATACAGTTACATATGGCAACATTTATACTTTTATTGTTAATGTCATAAATCAAGCAGCACCATTTAGTTAATTTAACCTTTTTTTAACTATCTCCAAATTTCCACATTTTTTTCCAATTTTATATCACTTAACGATAAACTTATGACGATGTATTTATGCTGCCAGAAATGAAGGACACATTACTTCTATCTCAGTAATAGATGAACGAAGTTCAATACCACTTTATTTTCCCCTATAGAGTGCATGTTGGAATGCATGACGACAGCCTTAAAAAGGAATGAACAAATACGAAACCTTCGGCAGAAACTTTGCAAGCTTCAGCGAAGAACCGAGTGCAGCAGCAGTGCCTAGAGACTTGAACCGAAAGACTCGCCTGAAGAAGCAAGCTCAGGATGTAATGAGAGGCTTATCAAGTAGACTCCGAGGGGCTGCGACGGGCTCATGTAGACTGGTAGGGCACCTAGGGAGACATATCAGCAGCACAGCCAACGGAACAGTCAGACTGCAGTTGAACAGATGGCTCTACAGGATGGTAGAACCCTATCTATGAAGGTAGACTTTTTGGAAATCTATTTTGCCATAAATAAGATATAAAATCTATAAACAATTATCAACTGATTATGATGATAAAGTATACTTGATTTTACGTTATCCTTCAAAATACAAGTTTTTGTATAACAACTAGTCGATTACATTACCACTTTAAATAGTATTTGTGTCGCTTGTTGTCACTAATCCCCCTGGTGCAAGAAAGCCTACATTAGGTCCAGAAGACCTCGTCACAGGCGACAAGGTCATGGATAAGGGTAATATGCAGCTTCACTTTATCGAGGAACCACGAGGGCTAAAAACTGACTACGATTATATTAGACAGGGACCAACGGCTTAAAGTGGATTCCGAACTACTACAAACACTCATGGCCTGAAGAAGCAAGATTGAGTTGTAGTAAGGGGCGTGTCAAGTAAACTCCATCGGGACTCGAACACGAAACATGTGGTACCGAGCGCTAGAGCGCTAGCCTCTCGACCATCAGGCCCCAAATAGTATTTATAAACATACTTAGTATTATATAGTATCTATAAAAAAGTGTCCATCAATCTTAACAACATCTAGTAAGACCGAGAAGTTCTCTGATAAAACCCTAAAGGAACTATAACAGATGACTACAATAAAATAGAGAGCTCTCTCCTATTCGGAATAACAGAATGTTAAAGTCAGCATGTCTTTTCTTTTTTGTAGTAGAATTGGCACTAAATCACTTCTTGGTTCCTTTTCACAAGTATTTCCTCAGACAGACAGTTATAATAAATACTTTTTGTATTATTTTATACAGATTTATGAGTAAAAAATATGTAATTACGCAAATATAAATTATGTCTCACATAAATAAAAATGTATAAAATAGCACATCAAAAATTATACAAATTAGTATGAGTAATAATAATTAGTATAGCATGGTTAATGGCTTTGCTAAAACGAGAATTTCTATATGGTTTAAATCATTCATTCTAAATATATGAGCAGCCCACTTTAATCTAATGATCTTAATAAATTTTATATTCTGCAAGTTACACAGGCAAACTCCAACGTATCCATTGAAGGAATAAGGATCTCACTTCTCAAATTTCTCAGCACAAGTTTGCATAGAACAATGTTGAAACCTTTTTTTTTTTTTTTTTTTGAACATTGCAAATAAACGAGGCAGCAAGTCCTTTATTCACCTTCTAAGTGGCGAGAATGTTGAAATCAAACTAACAATATCTAAGTCCTTTCTAGTTTTTACAACTCTGTTCTAAACAGGTGTTTGAAGGGCCGAGTGGCTAGCGCTCTGATGCTCGATACCCCAGGTTTCGGGTTTGAGTCCGGGCGGTGCCATGGATGCTTGTAGTGGTTCGGATTCCACTTTAAACGGTAGGTCCCTGTCTAACATGATTGTAGAGCTTAGCAGGGGTATTGTTATTTCACATTCGTAGCTTATCTTCAAGCTAAACGCACCTCCTGGGTAGTGCTAAGTGAGTAACGTCGGTGCAGAGTTTGCCTTAAGACATTCTAGACAACTGTCTAAGTGTTTGCCAGCTGCATTAGAATAAAAAATGTCCTGAACCGATTTGGTTTGGTTTGTCCCTCCTAATTGAACCGGAACATTCAGTTTAACGTGGATTCCGAACCACTCACGAACATCCATGCCACCGCCAGAATTCGAACCTGAAGCCTGTGTTACCAAAGATCAGAGCGCTAGCAAATTGGAAATCCGACCGCTTTCTGAACCGGACAAAGTATTTCAAACACAGCCAGACATCAGTTCAAGTGCCCAGCATTGACAAATGGTACCAAATGGCTATAAGCAAAGTGCTCAATTATCTTAGCAACTAACATATAGAAACAAAATTTGCAACCGTATAAATATATCCATGGGGACTAACAGGCGAATGGTTAGTGCTCTGGCGCTCGATACCACAGGTTTCGGGTTAGAGTCCTCGTGGTGCCATGGATGTTTGTAGTGGTTCGGAATCCACTCTAAACCGTAGGTCCCGGTCTAGTAGGATCGTAGAGCATTGCAGGGGTAGTGTTAGCGTCCGTAGCTTAACTTCAAGCTGCACGCACCTTCTGGGTGGTAATTTAGTAACATCGATGCAACGCTTGCCTTAAGGCATCAAATACAACCGTCTAAGTGTTTGCCAGCTGCAATAAAATAAATAATAATAATAATATATATATATATGCAAATCACACTCACTAGAAGACACCAAACAAAATTTCATTTATAACATATTTTGAAAATAAAATTCAATTCCTGCCCTATTCATTTCTATTCATGCAATATTGAAATAAAATAAATATAAAAAATTTTTTCTTATTTTTATAATAGTAAAAGTTTTCAATTTTACGGATAATTTTAGTTTAAAGGAAAAGAATTAATTCAATTATCATGTCCTTGTATAGTTTATTACTTCATTCCATTAAAACTATTCAACTATTTAATCAAACAAAATGAATAAATGCTTTAATCTTAATTTTTTTTTATTATATATTTGGAGTATTTAAAATAAATATTTGTAAATGAATAACTAATTTTTTTCAGATCAAAAGATGCTTAGGACATTGGAATTCAGAGCAGATATTTTTTTAACATTTGAACCTTTATATCGATTTTTAAATAGTGATTGCTAGATTTAACCAAATTTGTTAAAACTAAATAAAATATATAAATTATCCATTGTCATTTGCATAAAATACAACTTGAAATAAAACGAGATACTGTTAAAACTTATGATATCAGTAATTTTATAATGAATAAAATACAATAAATTCCTTATCAAACGACTTTGTTTCGTTTATTTCAAAGTGAAGCACCCGCCGTTACCGCAACTATTACACCACACCACATCACTGTGCCTAAAACTGAGTTGCCTCTATACAGTTTGAAAATGATGTTGTTGAGAAATCTGACTGGGCTCTGTGATGCTCTGCAGTCATAGGAGATCGGGACCCACAGCGTAAAGTGGATTCCGAACCATTACAAACACCCATGGCACCGCCTGGACTCGAACCCGGATCCAGTGGTACCGACCGCAAGTTAAAAATTAAGTTGTTAATGAAATAGAATAAATCATCATCATCTGCACAACAGCTCCATGGTGGACCAAGGCCGTTTGCCTACTGGAAGATTTCGAAACAGGAGATGCTTTCTTTTTACGGAGTAAGGTTGTCAGCCCTATGCGCAACGCCATACAGCCATATTATACCGGGACTTGGGGTCCGATGGCCGAGTGGCTAGCGCTCTGATGCTCGGTACCACAGGTTTCGGATTCGAGTCCCGGCGGGGCCATGAATGTTTTCAGTGGTTCGGAATCCCCTTTAAACTGTAGGTCCCGGTTTGTTTAGCCTAAAGTGTACACAAGATAACCGTAAAGCGGCGAACCAAACTATACCGTAACCTACATCCAAGGTACCATTGGGACTCGAACCCGAAATTTTGTAAACAGAGCGCTAGATGATGGGCCATTCAGGCTCCACCCGACATTACCACTCAATTTATCGCTATGCGTTCATTAAAATTTTATCCTCTGTAACTTAATAATTTTTTTGTTCTAATGCAGCTGGCAAATACTTAGACAATTGTCCTTGATGCCTTAAGGCAAGCGCTGCACCGACTTTACTCATTTAGCACTACCCAGAAGATGCGTGTAGCTTGAAGACAATCTACGGACGCTGAGTAACAATACCTCCGCAACGCTCTAATCATATTAGACCAGGACCTATGGTTTAAAGCGGATTCCGAAACACTACAAACATCCATGGTATCGCTGGGATTCGAACCCAAAACGGTACAGAGCGGCAGAGCGCTAGACACTCGGCAATTCAGGCCCATGTAACTTAATCATGCAATGTATTATTTCGCCTATTTTCGGGAACCAATGAGGACAGCACATTTTATAATTACATGATATTTCTCCGTCCGAAACAATTTCACCCAAGTTCGTCACATCATAAACTTATTGTTAAAATGGCAATACTTGTTTGCCTCATGTTGAAGATAACGAAATAAGTCTGTGTGCTATGAGCTTATGAAAGTAGCGAATAGTATTTTTAAATCAACAAAATTTGATATTTGCATCTATTGCAAAACATTGATATTTGCCATCTATTGCAAAACATTGATATTTGCCTCTATTGAAAAACATTGATATTTGCCTATTGCAAAACATTGATATTTGCCTCTATTAAAAAACATTGATATTTACCATCTATTGCAAAACATTGATATTTACCTCTATTGAAAAACAATGATATTTGCCATCTATTACAAAACATTGATATTTGCCTCTATTGAAAAACATTGATATTTGCCATCTATTAAAAAACATTGATATTTGCTATTAAAGAACATTGATATTTGCATTAGCATTGATATTTGAACATTGATATTTGCATCTGTTGCAAAACATTGATGTTTGCATCCTGCCACCATCAGGGAATCAATCCTCCTTTATTCATGGACTGCTTTGTAAGCTCTACCTTTACATCGTGAGTACCGAATTTACATCATATTTTACAAAATTTACTTGATGAGATTATTAAGGTCTATTTCAATGTAAGATAAAAAAAATGAATCTGTTTACCACAACTTATTTATGTTCTTATATTTTATCATGTCAATGTTAAACACTTTTACAAAATGGATATGTCAATATTCAATGCACTCAAGCCAGTTTTTATGCGGATTTAGAATTATGCGAATTGTAATAAAGAAAAATTGTAAGAAAAAAATTTTTATTCGCTTTTAAATAACTCACCTAATATTTAAGCTAAGAAAAGAGTTTATATTTTAATGAAGTTTCTAATTTTTAGACATAATTATAATTAATTTTATTAAGAAATAATACATAATAAGCTTATGTTACTTCAAACTTTCATTTCAGTATTTAATCCAGCTATTTAGGATTTTTTATGCGTAATTTTTTAAAACGAATTTATCTCATAAAAAGCTTAAAGAAGGCCTACTTATTTAATTGTATTATGCAATGTAGAAACACATCGCAAAAATTAATGGGTGTAGATGATTGTATCTGCAATGTACGAAATACATTGCAAAATTTATCGCATGTAGATGTTTGTAGTATACAATGAGTGTGCAAAAATTAATGGATGCAAATGATTGTAGTATGCAATGTACGAATCACATTGCAAAAATTAGTGGATGTAGATGATTGTAGTAGTATACAATGATTGCAGTATACAATGATTGCACAAATTAATGGATGTAGATGATTGCAGTATACAATGATTGCACAAATTAATGGATGTAGATGATTGCAGTATACAATGATTGCACAAATTGATTGCAGTATACAATGATTGGATGTAGATGATTGCAGTATACAATGATTTCACAAATTAGTGGATGTAGATGATTGATTACAATGATTTACAATGATTGCACAAATTAGTGGATGTAGATGATTGCAGTATACAATGATTGCACAAATTAATGTATGTAGATGACTGTAGTATACAATGATTACACAAATTAATGGATTCAAATGATTGTAATATGCAATGTACGAAAAACATTGCAAAAAGTAATGGATGCAGATGATTGTAGTATACAATGATTACAAAAATATTATTTCTTAAGTGAATAGTCCAAAATATTGATTTTTCATTGTCATAAGACACTAATAATCTAATTGAATGTGAAGTCTTAAAAACACTGGAATTTTGAGATGAGAGATTAAATTTCAATGTAATACTTTAAATCAAATTATGTACATGCACTAAATTGGGGAAAGCTTATAAATCATATGAAAACATAGTGCCTTCACCACTAGGGATTAGATAACTGCAAGCTGCACATAATGTAAAAAATAATTTGCAAATATGTAAATTTAAATTGAATCTGAAGGCTTAAAAAACTTTGGAATGCCTTTATTTACATGATAGATTAAATTTCAATGTAGTACTTTAAATCCAATTATGCATACGCACCAAATTGGGGAAAACTTATAAATCATGTGAAACCATAGTGAATTTACCTGTAGTAATTGGATAATTACAAGTTACACATAATGTAAAAAATAAGTTGCATGATAGTAGATCTTACAATAATACGGTTATATTTTGATGTTTCTATTAATTTCTATATATGTATATGTACAGTATGTGTGTATAACGTATGCGTAAAGTGCCGATTTATAATGAAAAACATGTTTTCATTATTTAATAAAAGGGCGCATTACATTGAAACAATTAACAGAAATTTCAAAAACTATTTGAAGTCTGAATTTTTTTAAATTTTAATGTTTATTCATTTGTCTGGACTTTTGCTTTTCTCACATACAACTCTGAACTGTTTATAACTTATGGCCGAAAGATAACAATAATTCAATAATCACTGTCGTTTATTTTATGACATTTTTCGTGACTTTAACTTATAAGTTTGTATATTAGTTAACATTCATGTTTTGATCAATAATAAAACATTTTATCTAATTAATTGATTTAAGATTTATTATTAATAAAATATGTCTTTTTTTCACAACTAAAACTAATACTAATGCGTAATTTAAGAAAATAGTGAAAGATTTAATTAGAGAATAAAA
Organism: Caerostris extrusa; assembly: GCA_021605095.1. Classification (NCBI taxonomy): domain Eukaryota; kingdom Metazoa; phylum Arthropoda; class Arachnida; order Araneae; family Araneidae; genus Caerostris; species Caerostris extrusa. Next base: position 16,855 of record BPLR01002857.1, read on the forward strand.
TATAGCAGTAAAAATTTGAGCAAAAATGTGGTGAATAAAATTTTTGACAGCGTTTTTGTGTTTGATTCTACATTTAATACTGTAAATACCACTTCTGAGTTTTTACTATCTTAACATGGTCCATGAAATAGCTTTACTTTTTACCATTTTCTAATAGATAACACCTTTTTAGTAGATAAATGTTATTCCTTAAAACAGTGATGGGATTTAATCCAAGCGTGAGTTTGTACCTCTAATAGAAATTTCAAACTATTGCTTATAGATAGTTTATAAGTGCATTATGTAGTATTATTAATAAATAGTCTTCTGTGGTCTATTCAGAACTTTTTCACTCAGATATTTCAAGACAAGTTTATGTTTTTACTTAAGGTTTATGAACTTCTACGTTTATTAGTTAAGTTTATGAAAGTTTACGTTTATTAGTTAACATTTATGGATGTTTACGTTTATTAGTTTACCTTTTATGGAAATTTACGTTTATTAGTTAACGTTTATGGATGCTTAACGTTTATTAGTTAAACTTTATGGAAATTTACGTTTATTAGTTAACGTTTATGGACGTTTACGTTTATTAGTTACCGTACGGTTTTATATGGTTTATAACGTACCGTTAAGGGGTTTAACTATTTTTCCAGTACAACTCTGAAATGTTTATAACATATGGCGAAAAGATAACAATAATTCAATAATATCTTTTATTTCAACTTTTTTTCATGCATTTAACTTAATAATTTGTGTATTAGTTCATGTTTCAGTCATGCTTAATAATTTGTGTATTAGTGTGTATTATTCATGTTTTCGATCAATAATTAAAATATTTTAGCTAATTAATTGATTTAAGTTTTATTATTACAACTTCACCTTATTTTTATCTGAATCAATTTCTGTGTTCTAATGTCCAGCTCCCCTTTCTTCACCCAACCAAGTAAACTGTCCTCGTCTTCAATAACCCCGATCTGTAGTGTTTACGGCGGCCACACAGAGCAGGCTGCCGCTACAAACAAGCAGAATCTGTCGGTCTATTGGTTTTCGATGGGAGGACACCAACTGTCAGATTATCCGTTGAGGACATTTTTTCTTTTCGCGCTGCTACTGATCACAAAATCGGATATCTCATCTTTTATGGAAGGTATCCTATCGACAAGCTGAGCGTAAAAAAAGACATATCTGGAGAGGGTCTTCTTTCCCGAAAAAATTTTTTTTTTTTACGAACGCGAAGTACAGCTTTTGCCATTCATTGGCAGATACGATTGGATTTCAGAAGATTCATGGTATGGACTTCCAAGGGTAACTGTCTCACATTTGTGTGTTGTATGAAAGAAACCCCGAAATATTCAGCCGTCAGACTTTCAGTGCGAAATTCTCTGACTCAATTGCCGATAATCTTTTTTTTTGCAACAAAACTTGGAACAGAATGAAAACTTTCTCTTCAGCACACTAGATCTAAATCTATTGTATTTCTATTTGCTATTTTTATTTTCTATTAAATGATGACTGAACGTTATTATGTACGTTAAACTGTTTAGGTGTCGGTTTATAGTGGTTTAGAATGTACGTTAAACCGTAAGAGCGTCGCAGAGCCTAATCCGACTTCTTCTCACCCACATCATTCCAGAACTGTAAAGGGGTAACTCAACTCTAGGCAGAGTGCTATGGTGTGGTGTAGTAGTAGTAGGTCTAATTAGCCGGAAATATGCAGAGGATGATCGTACAGCGGCAAACCACACCCCGCCCCATTTTTAGCTTTAAGCCGTAGGTTCCGGTCTGATATAACCGCAGAGCGTCGTAGAGCCTAATCCGACTTCTTCTCACCCACATCATTCCAGAACTGTAAAGGGGTAACTCAACTCTAGGCAGAGTGCTATGGTGTGGTGTAGTAGTAGTAGGTCTAATTAGCCGGAAATATGCAGAAGATGATCGTACAGCGGCAAACCACACCCCGCCCCATTTTTGTAGAAATTAATCGCAAAATTGTCTCCAAGGAAATAAAAAATACAATTCGGGTTGAATATGAACAGTTGTTACTATTAATAACTTTTTCACTCAGATATATCGAGACAAATTTCTGAACTTTTTTCCAAATTTTAAGACAAATGAATATATTTATGGATATATATATATATATATATATTTATGTATCTGGACTTCTACTTTTTTTTTTTCCTGTATAACTCTGAAATGTTTATAACATATGGCCAAAACATAACAATAATTCATTAAACATTATTTCTTTTATTTTATGACCATTTTTCATGACATTAACTTACAAATTTGTATATTAATTAACGTTCATGGTTTGATCATTAATAAGATATTTTGCCAATAAATGCAAATAAATGGATTTAAGTTTTCATATTAATATAACTTCACACTATCTGAATAAATTTCTGGTTCTAATGCCCACCTCCTCATCAGACCCGCTTTCTTCGCAAACCCAACCAACAACTGCCCCCTGTCTTCAATAAGCCCGATTGCAGTGTTTACGGCAGCCAACACAGAGCAGGCTGCCGCTACAAACAAGCAGAATCTGCCAGTCTATTGGTTTTTCGATGGGAGGACACCAACTGTCAGATTAGCCGTTGAGGACATTTTACTTTTCGCGCTGCTACCGCTGACAAAATTGGATAGCTCATCTTTTATTGAAGGTATCCTATCGACAGGCGGAGCGTAAAAAGGAGACATCTCTGGAGAGGGTCTTCTTTCCCCAAAAAAAACATTTTTTACGAACGTAAGGCACAGACTTTTACCTTTCACTGCAGATACGACTGGATTTCAGTAGATTCATTGTATGGACTTCCAAGGGTAACTGCCTCACATTTGTGTGTCGTATGGAAGAAAACCCGAAATATTCAGCCGTTCGATTTTCAGTGCGAAATTTTCCAACTCAATTGCCGGGAGTCTATCCTTTTATTTTCAAACAAGTGGCAATAGTATTTGGAACAGAAAGAAAACTTTTTATTCTGCACACTAGCTATAATATATTGTATTGTTTTTATATTTGAAACCATATTTCTATTTTTTGCACCTGTCACAATGAAATAGTTTATAAGTATTTTTAAAGGTTTTCTATTAAATGATGACTACAAAAGTATTATCTGACCCTGATGCATGCATTTGGACAAACTTATTTTGGAGAATAAGTTTAACATGATTTAATTTATGGCATGAATTATTATAGTATAGTCAGTTTGGCATGATTTATTTGACATGATTTAATTTTATTTTTTAACATCACCACTATTAATTTTATTTTTTAACATCATCACTATTAATTTTATTTTTTTTAACATCCTTATTTCAACATCATCACTATTAATTTTATTTTTTAACATCATCACTATTAATTTTATTTTTTAACATCCTTATTTCAACATCATCACTATTAATTTTATTTTTAACATCATCACTATTAATTTTATTTTTTTTAACATCCTTATTTTCAACATCACTATTAATTTTATTTTTTAACATCATCACTATTAATTTTATTTTTTAACATCCTTATTTCAACATCATCACTATTCATTTTATTTTTTAACATCCTTATTTCAACATCATCACTATTCATTTTATTTTTTAACATCCTTATTTCAACATCATCACTATTAATTTTTTTATTTTTTAACATCCTTATTTCAACATCATCACTATTGATTTTATTTTTAATATCATTATGAGAATATATATTAAACATTATATATTCATGTAAATAATTTGATCAAAAGATTCTTTTGATTTACATCAAACTGAATCAACGTGAAATTCTTTAAACGCAATTTTCTTGTAGATAGCATAGTATCCACTTTTTATTTAGAAACAGTGCAAATAATAATTATATTTATTTATATTGCACTGATTTCATAACATAAAAATATCTTAGTTTAACAAATAATTAAAATTATAAATAATGTAATGTGATTTACTGCTATTAATATCTTTAAATCTTCAAATTACAGTAATTGATACACTTCAGACACAGTAGTAATATGTGAAAGCAAAGTACAGAAACACTCAGTTTTGAGTTCCTTGGCCGAATTAACTGACTAATTAATTTTTATTTTCTCGTAAATAATTTGATCAAAAGATACATATTGATTTATATCAAGCTTATTCACGTGAAATTCTTTAAACATAATATTCTTGTAGCTTGCATAACGTTCAATTTTTATTTAGAAATAGTGCAAATAATAATTATATAATAATTATAATTATAAAATTAGTATAATATAAATAAATATAAGGTAAAAGATATCTTAATTTACATTATTTATAATTCAAATTATCTGTTAATATGATTTACTATTATTAATATCTTTAATACTTCAAAAATGCAGTAGCTGACCGACTCAAGACATAGTGGTAATATGTGAAACCAGAATACAAAAGTACTTAGTTTTGAATTACATTGATCGATTTAACTGACTTTGACCTTTACTAAATTAATTTATTTATTAATATCGTTATTAAACATTATTTATGCCCGTAAATAGTTTGATCAAAAATGCTTTTGAATTACATCAAACTTAATCAATGTGAAACTCTTTAAACATCATTTGCTTGTAAATTATCTGTTATAGTGTAGTAGTATTAATAGTATATAGTATAGTGTATATAGTAGTATATAGTATATATAATAGTATATAGTAATGTAGTATTAATAGTATAGTGTTCACTATTTAATTAGAAACAGTGCAAATAATAATTATATATTAATTATAATTATATTTGTTTATATTGCACTGATTTTATAAGATTAAAAATATCTTAGTTTATATTATTTTGTGATTCAAATTATTTGTTAATATGATTTACTAGTATTAATATCTTAAACACGTTTTGAAGTGTTAAAAATATTAATAATAGTAAATGACATTAATAAGTAATTTGACTTAATAGCAAGTGATTAAACTAATTTTATTGCTTAACATCATTATTAAACATTATTTATGCCTGTAAATAATTTCATCAAAAGTTGCTTTTTGATTTACATCGTGAAATTCTTTAAACACAATTTCCTTGTAGATATAACATAGGGTTCAATTTTTTACTTAGAAACAGTACAAATAATAATTTTTTAATAATTATAATTATATTTATTTATATTACACTGATTTTATTAGATGAAAATATCTAGTTTATATTATTTGATGCATATTTATATTATATCAAATTATTTGTTAATATGATATATCATTATTAATATCTTTAATACTTCAAAATACAGTAGTTGACGTGGTAATATGTAAAACAGGCACAGTGATAAGAGACTATGGTCATAATAGACAATAAGATAATAAGTAATTAATCAGACAGTCAAGACACAGTGGTAATATGTGAAACCAGAGTACAGAAGCATTTAGATTTGAATTCCCTTGGCCGCATGGTTACAGGCACTGCTTTATATGTTGATGCAATGATATATATGTTGTGACAAAAGCTGTGAAGCGTTCTGAGATTGACAATCAGACTGTCTGGTAGTGGTGTTGTATTATATTATACACGAATGCAAGGCAGTTACCCGTAAAAGTCTTCCAAAAGGTATTATTTCCTTATTCATATCGGTGTGCTATTTGGAGCGTACAGTAGTACCACCCATAACTCCCAATACATAAAATGGAAAAGAAATACTAATTAATCTTCTTTTATGCAGCATTGCCAATTTAATAAAAATTTGATAGCAATTTCGTCAAAATATTATACTTTAAAAGGATAAAATAACTTATTGTAATTTTGATCTCAATTTTATGTACCAAAATATTATGTTGTTAACAATAACTACAAATTTCACTTAAATTATAAAAGATGTTGTATGAATTGAGTCTTACAATAAAACTGCAATCCAGTTATATTTTGATGTTTTTATTAACTGCTGTAATTTAAAATTACTGTTCAGAATAACAATAATAACAATTACAATATAAAAATATATAAATTCTATATGTTTATATCTATAGGGTGTGTTTAAAAGTATGTGTAAAGTGCTGAATTGTATTTAATAAAGGGTGTATTTCGTTGAAACAATCATTATAAATTTAAAAAAATAGCTCCCAATTCGTAAAATGGAGGAAGAAATACTAATTAATCTTCTTTTATGCAGCATCGCAAATTTAATAAAAATTTAATTAAATAATAATAATTAATTTAATTTTGTCAAAATATGTTCTTTAAAATGATAAGGTAACTTGTAATTTTTATGTCAATTTTTTGTAACAAAAATATTGTGTTGTTAAATAATTTTTGTAACCCTATTGAAAAAGGGGAGAAAAGATGGCTGTTAAAAATTAAATATTAATTAAATGACAAATTAATTAAAATTTTTAAAAATTAATTAAAAATTTAAAAATAATGGAAAATTTTGAATTTTTTAAATAATGTAACTTGTTGCAATTTTAAAGTCAATTTTTGGTAAAAAAAAAATATGTTTTTAAATCATTTTTGTAACTCTATAGAAAAAAACCGAGAAAAGAGGCCTGTTAATAAATAATTAAATGTCAAATTAATCAATTAAAAATTTTAAAAATTAAAAAAAAAATAAAGGAAAATTAAATTAAAAATTAGATTTATTAAAAAAAAATGAATTTACTTTGAAAAGATGTCAAATTAAATTTTTGTAAAAGTAACATTTTCGGCCATATAAGAATTCTTTTAAATAATGTAACTTGTTGCAATTTTAACGTTTTCATATTATATTGTTAAATCATTTTTGTAACCCTATTGAAAAAAAAAAAAGGATAAAAGATGCCTGTTAAAAATTAAGTATTAATTAAATGTCAAATTAATTAAAAATTTAAAAAAAATTAATGGAAAATTAAATTAAAATTAAATTATCTAAAAATTAAATAAATTAAAATTTAATGTCAAAAATTAAATTTTTTGTAAAGTAACATTTTTTGGTAATATCAGAATTTTTTAAATAATATAGCTTGCTGCAATTTTAATGACAGTTCTACACATCAAAAATTGTAATTAAATTTTAAATTAAAATTTTATATAAATTTTTAATTTTAACAATTATTGAAAATTTAGACTTTTAAACTAAAATATTGATTACATATTTTCAGATTAAACTGTATTAAATGGATATAAAACTTCTCATGGTATAGTGGGTCCTGCTTAATTAACCTAAAGTGTGCACAAAATGACCGTAGAGCGACAAACTAAACTAAACTAAATCTCATGGTATAAAACATCATAAGGATTATCTAACATTTGAACTACGACCACCACCAACTGTTGCTGCTAATAAATTGGTAGTTACACTATTTTTATCACCGACTCGATATCTGTCACTTCGGAATTCATGCTTGATGTGTTCGATTGTCGTCCACAACCCCTAAGTATTGCACTTTCGAACTAAATGTTGATGAACCATTCCCTCCCGGAGCCAATGATCGGGCAAAAGAGGGTTCGATTTTTATGGCATCCTCGAAAACTTATTTCCAAACCATCTTCATCCCCACCCCCACCCCTCTTTTCCATCCCTCCCCCCAGGGAACGCCGTTTGGGGAACGCCGCTGAATCGGTTAATTACGATTTGATATCGTCTTCGGGTCATATGCAGCAGACGATCATTAAGTTCGAATGAGCAAACGATAAAAGTTTTTATTACTTTTCCGCCCCTCCCCCTTCCCTGATTGCTTCCTCTTTTTATTTTTTTATTTTTTGCTGGACTTGTTTCACCACCTTCCCCCTATTTGTAATAAATTTTTCGCAGTATGGTAAAAAGGTGGGAAGCCAAATTAATTAATATGAGCGCTTGATGAGATTGAAGTTGTTGTTTTGGAAATGCTGCGAATTAATTGGGGTGGTAGACACTCTTTATGAGACAGGGTTGTTAGGGACGATGGAATTCCTCATTTTCTCCGGGATGGGCCCCTCCCCCTCACTTCACAATGGCGGAGGAGGGGTGCACTAATAAACATTTGATTTGCTTAAATGATCAACGTGCAGTAAGTGATGCTTGTGTTGGTTGATGCATTAGTAGGTGTTACACTTGATGCGTTATCAAATTTATTAAGGAGTTGACTGACTGATTGATTTCATTTCATAACATGATTAAATTTGCATTTAATATAGCTTTAGTTTTTATCCAGATCTTTCTAGATTATAACGTGGCATTTTTTTCTCAAGGGAAGACTTTTGGCAATTCATTCCCAAGAGAGAGGGATGTATATTCTTTGACAAGTACATAATAACAACCCTTCATTCGAATTTGACAACATATAAGCAGTGTTGTGGATAGTTATATTACATGAATTAGTGTTTTGTAATAATGAGAACAACCTGTCACTTAAATCTGATAGCAGATATTCAGTATCATGTATAATGAGACTCATGAAATTTTCGAATGTCTGTGCGATCTTCACAGATCAAAAACAACAACAGATTGAATATGCACGACACCTCCATATTATACACTTGAATATGGACTACACCATCAATTACACGTTTTTCCATCGGGACTAGTAATCAACAACGAGCTGAGAAATGTCTACTCCAGAGAAATCTGATCCACTTGTCTTGACTAATTTTCTCAAAGGAGGTTTTTGGAGAAGTAAAGAGAGTTCTGCGGCGACCTTTAGTTGTATCCAGGATCATTTTAGATTATAGTGTCCACATTTTTTCTCCCGGGAAGAGTTATGGCATTTCATTTCCAGGAGAAAGGAATTTATATTCTTTGATAGTACATAATAACAAATAATCACTCAAATTTGACAGCAGACAAGCAAAGTTGTGATTAGTTATATTATATGCTGTTAGTATTTTGTACTTATGAGAACAACCGTTCACTAAAATCTGATGGCAGATATTCAATGTCATGTATAATGAGACTCATAAAATTAGCGATTATCAAAGTGATCTTCACATGTGAAAAACCTACAGATTGAATATGGATTACACCAAGAGTTGTTACATCATGATTGGTGATCGACAACGAGCTGAGAAATGTCTACTTTAATGGGAGCTGAGGAAAGCTGACCACTTCTCTTGATTAATTTTTCTCAAGGGAAAATTTTTGCAGAAGAAAAGATAGTTCTGCGGTGAGTCGACCAGAAATGTTGTTTTTCTTTTTCTTTTCTGAAGGGACTAAATAGGCCGGAGTTTCCACTTTTTTTCAAAGTTGAACCTCTTGTGGCTTCATTTATATCGTCGTGTGATAATTACGGTCCGCCGCAGATCAGGAAATTAGATTCGACATAGACTCGAGAACTCTGAAAATCGCCGACCTTGGAGTGAACTGTACTTGTGATATAATCGTGCACTTACGATTTAATCACAAGTACAGTACCTTAGTTCACAAGTTTACCCCCTTCTCCCATCAGTACAAATTTTTCGCAGTATGGTAAAAGGTGGGAAGCTAAATTAATTAATATGAGAAGCGGATGAGATTGAAGTAGTTGTTTTGGAAATGCTGCGAATTAATTGGGGTAGACACTCTTTATGAGAAGGGGTTGTCAGGGACGATGTAATTCCCTCATTTTCTCCGGGATGGCCTGCCCACTTCCCAATGGCGTAGGATGGGTGCACTAATAAACATTTCATTTGCTAAAACGATCAACGGGCAATAAGCGATGCTTGTGTTGGTTGATGTATTAGTAGGTGTTACACTTGATGCGTTATCAGATTTAGGAAGGAAATGACTAGGTGATGTCATTTCATAACATGATTGAATTTGCATTGAATGCAGCTTTAGTTGTATTCAGGATCTTTCTAGATTGTAGACAACAACAAAATCTAAGCCAATACCTCGCCAACGTAGTGTAACTACAAATAAATATCCAACAGAAAATATTCTCTCTTCTCGTTTCATTATCCAACCATCTTTTCGATAAAAAAATAGACGGCATTTCCAAAAATTCATATAAAAAATAAGTGTTTAACATAGGAAAAACAACACCAACACCAAATTCTAAGCCATTAAATATCGCCAACGTTACTGTAACTACAAATAAATATCCAACCGAAAATATTCCAACTAGTAAAATCCTCCAAGGAATCGCAAACGTGATTTAACCTGGAGTTATTTCCTTCTAAGCTGCCCATTTAAGAACAAAGCATTAAAAGTACATCCAAAACAGCACAGGGAAATATTCAGTTGCTTCCGTCCAGAAAGTTTAAGAAGTCTTCTAAGATGCCTGCTTCATATCAGAGAAGGTCATTTTGCTTAAAAAATGGTGGCACGGATTACAACTCGTTTGGGGGCGCTGTACTGCTCAGTTAATGACCAGAATTATCGAGGGTCTTAAAAACCCCACTTCTTTCTCGTGTCATTTAATCCCGACGGGTCATATCTTACGAAAAAAACCCCAAACTCTAAGCCGATACCTCACCAACGTTGTCATTATCCAAATATTCTTTCTTTCGAAAATTATGAAACCATCTTGTCGAAAAAAATTGATGGCATTTCCAAAAATCCATAAAAAAAATAGATATATAACTTACGAAAACAACAGCAAAATCTAAGGCGATACCTCTCCAACGTTACTGTAACTACAAATAAATATCCAAATGGAAAAATTCAACAGCTATCCAAAAAGCTTTGTTCTTTTCCCTCCTAAGCTACCCATTTAAGAACAAAACATTAAAAGTCAGGGAAATATTCATTTGCTTCCCGTCTAGAACGTTTGAAGTCTTCTAAGATGGCTGCTTCATGCCAGAACGTTTTTGTTAAAATGGTGTTGTTTGGGAGGCCAAATGACCAGGAATTTTAAAGATCTTAAAACCCCGCGGATCCAAATTGATAACAACCCGTCCAAAAAATTTAAACAGAAGCACGGGACTCGTCGAGTTTCAAAGCCATCTGCAGCTGTGAGTATTGGTCGGGAAGAAGCCTGGAGGTGATTTGTGTTGTGCATGAAGAGGAATGGTTGCACCCCAAAATTAAAAGGAAATTGCAAAAAGGTAATGGAAGATTTCAGGTTTTTCTCTCGCAATTAAGATTTGTTGCAATTTTAAAAGGGAAGGCTTTAGCCCTGAAGTGTGTTGGATAATTCTTCCTTTGTGTTGCGTTTATTTCCATTATCCCAGATGTTTGATAGCGGAAATGTTAAATATGCGATTACGAACTAAGGATTGTTTAATTGTTTATTTCCATGCAGTAATTGATAAGGTTTAAGAAGTAAAAAATAGTAATTAAATCGGGTATTTTAGAGATAATTTGTAACATTTAATGTTTGATGTAAGAGTCACTTTGAAGAATTAATTAATGTGAATCAATAAATGTTGGAAATAAGACTAGAAGTCAAAGAGCAATCCGGTTTGTTAGGTGCAGGTTTGTAATCCTCAGGGTTAATGCATGGTGATTTTTAAAGTAAGTTTTGTTTGAGCCTCAATAAGCTCCACCTAAATCTACGCTAGATATGGAAATGTTAAATAAATCAGAAAAATACTTCTTCGATAAAGCTTGAAAAATTGTGTAAGTATTGAAGCTCTTACTCTCTTTTCAGCTTGTTAGGTTAGATTAGTGCACAATTATAATAAATCTTTAATAGGAATTTAATCAAAAAGGACAAAAATAGCATTTCAAAAAAAAGCAGCATTTCCATCCATAAAAAAATTATTTAACTTACGAAAAACAACAGCAACAACAAAATCTAAGCCGATACATCTCCAACGTTACTGTTAACTACAAATAAATATTCAACAGAAAATATTCAAACAACTATCTTCAAAATCCACCACGGATTCGTAAACGTGATTTAACCTGGATTTATTTCCTACTAATCTACCCATTTAAGAAAAAGCATTAAAAGTGCATCCAAAACAGCACAAGGAAATATTCATTTACTTCCATCCAGAACGTTTAAGAAGTCTTCTAAGATGGCTGCTTCATGTGCCAGAGAACGTCGTTTTGCTTAAAAATGGTGGCAAGGATTACAACTCGTTTGGGGAGGTTTGTACTGCTCAGTTAATGACCAGAATTATAGGATTTTAACTGGGATTCTTAAAACCCCGCTCGTGCCATTATCCAACCATCTTTTCGATAGAATTTCAAAAACCATATAACATATAAGTCTTACAAAAACAACAAACCTTGGATTACGATTTAAACAGAAGCATTATGACTTGTCGAGTAGATATATAACTTCCGAGTCATCTGCAGCTCTGAGTATTGGTAGTGGAATTTGGCAGTGCAGCCTGGAGGTGATTTGTAGTTGTGCATGCACAAAGATTTCTAAGAAAAACAAGCAGATAATTGCTCCCCCAAAATTAAAAAAAGGAAAGCCTTCGTCCAAACCTTGGCAAGAACAGGTGAGCCATCTGCAGCTCGCAGTGGAATGATGTTTGGGATTGCAAATGGTACAGGTTTCTGTCTCTCGTAATTAAGATTTGTTGGAATTTTAAAAGGGAAGGCATTACCCCTGAAGTGTTTTGGATAATTCTTCATTTGTGTTGCGTTTATTTCTATTATCCCAGACGTTTGATAGCGGAAATGCCAGATATGCGATTACGAACTCAGGATTGTTTAGCTGTTTATTTCCATGAACGTTTAATTGATAAGCTTAAGTAAAAAATAGTAATTAAATTGGATATATTACAAGATAATTTGCAACATTTAATATTAGAAGCAAGAATCACTTTGACGAATTAATTAATTTGAATTAAGGAAGATTGTAATTAAGACTAGAACTGGTTTGGCAGGTGCGATTTAATCCGGGAGGTTAATGCATGGTGCCTTTGAACTAAGCTTTGTTTGAGCCTCAATACGCTTCACCTAACTCTACGCTAGATATGGAAATGTTAAATAGGTCGGAAAAAAATACTTTTTCGATAAAGCTTGAAAACCTTGAGTTTAAGTGGTGAACGTCTTGCTCTCTTTCCAGCTGGATAGTTTAGAGTAGTGCACACTTTATAATAAATCTTCCATAGGAATTTGATGTGTAAATGTCTAATAATGAAAAAAATATCTATTTTAAAAAAATAAACAGCATTTTCAAAATTCCACATAAAAAATATTTTACTTACGAACAACAATGCCAACATTTAACATTATGCCGATACCTCACCAAAGTTAATGCCACTGCAAATAAATATCCAACTGAAAATATTCCAACAACTGTCTTGCAAAATCTGCTACGGATTCGTAAAAGTGATTTAACTTGAAGTAATTTCCTCCAAAGCTACCCAGTTAAGAACAAAGCATTAAAAGTGCATCCAAAATATTCATTTGCTTCTGTCCAGAACGTTTAAGAAGTCTTCTAAGAGAACGTCGTTTTGCGTAAAAATGGTGGCAAGGATTACAACTCGTTTGGGGAGGCCGTACTGCTCAGTTAATGACCAGAATGATCTGAGTTTAACTGGGATTCTTAAAACCCCGCTCGTGCCATTATCCAACCATCTTTTCGATAACAACCCATCCAAACCTTGGATTACGATTTAAACAGTAGCACGGTACTTGTCGAGCAGCAACTGAGCCATCTGCAGCTCTGAGTATTGGTCGGGAATCTGGCAGTGCAGCCTGGAGGTGATTTGTGTTGTGCATGAAGAGGAATTAAGGTGGATAATTGCACCCCCAAAATTAAAAGGAAGCCTTCGGGCAAGAACAGGTAACTCGCGTGGAAGGGTTTAGGATTGCAAAAGATACAGGTTTCTCTCTCGTAATTAAGATTTGTTGGGATTTTAAAAGGGAAGGCATTAGCCCCGAAGTGTTTTGGATAATTCTTCATTTGTGTTGCGTTTATTTCCATTGTCCCTGACGTTTGATAGAGGAAATGCGAGATATGTGATTACGAACTTAAAATTAAAATTGGTTAGTTGTTTATTTCCATACAGTAATCGATAAGGTTTAAGAAGTAGAAAATAGTAATTAAATTGGATATATTTGGAGATTGTTTGTAACATTTAATGTTAGAAGCAAGAATCACTTTGGCGAATTAATTAATGCAAATTAATAAATGTTGGAATTAAGACTAGAACTGGTTTGGAAGGTGCAATTTAATAAGAGGAGCTAATGCATAGTGCCTTTGAAATAGCTTTGCCTGAGCCTCAGTAAGCTTTACTTAAATGTACGCTAGATATGGAAATGTCAAATAGGTCGGAAAAAAATATTTTCGATAAAGCTTGAAAAATTTATGTGAGTGGTGAATCTCTTGCTCTCTTCCAGATTGTTAGTTTAGAGTAGTGCACACTTTATAATAAATCTTCCGTAGGAATTAGATGTATTAATATCTAATAATGACAAAAATATCTATTTAAAAAAAATAAACAGCATTTCCAAAAAAACACATAAAAAATAAGTATTTTACTTAGAAAAACAACACAAACACAAAATCTAAGCCGATACCACGCCAACGTTAATGTAACTACAAATAAATGTCCAACGGAAAATATTCTCTCTTCTCGTGCCATTATCCAATCATCTTTTCGATCACAAAATAGAAAACATTTCAAAATTCCATATAAAAACAAATATTTAACTTACGGAAAACACCAACACCAAAAAGTAAGTCGATACCTCGCTAACGTTACTGTCACTACAAATAAATATCCAACGAAAAACATTCCAACAGCTATCTTGTAAAATCCTCCAAGGTTTCGCAAACATGATTTAACCTGGAGTTATTTCCTCCTAAGTTACCCATTTAAGAACAAAGCATTAAATGTGCATCCAAAACAGCACGAGGAAAATATTCATTTGCTTCTGTCCAGAACGTTTAAGAAGTCTTCTAAGATGGCTGCTTCGTGCCAGAGAACGTCGTTTTGCTTAAAAATGGTGGCAAGGATTACAACTCGTTTGGGGAGGCTGTACTGCTCAGTTAATGACCAGAATTATCGGATTTTTAACCCGGGATCTTAAAAGCGTGCCATTATCCAACCATCTTTTCGATAACAACCCGTCCAAACCTTGGATTACGATTTAAACAGAAGCACGGGACTTGTCGAGCAGCAACTGAGCCATCTGCAGCTCTGAGTATTGGTCGGGAATCTGGCAGTGCAGCCTGGAGGTGATTTGTGTTGTGCATGAAGAGGAATTAAGGTGGATAATTGCACCCCCAAAATTAAAAGGGAAGCCTTCGGGCAAGAACAGGTAACTCGCGCGGAAGGTTGTTTGGGATTGCAAAAGATAAAGGTTTCTCCCTCGTAATTAAGATTTGTTTTAATTTTAAAAGAGAAGGCATTAGCCCTGAAGTGTGTTTGATAATTCTTCATTTGTGTTGCGTTTATTTCCATTATCCCAAACATTTGATAGCGGAAACGTTGCATATGCGATTACGAACTCAGGATTGTTTAGCTGCGTATTTCCATGCAGTATTTGATAAGGTTTAAGAAGTAAAAAATAGTAATTAAATTGGATATATTAGGAGTTAATTCGTAACATTTAATGTTGGAAGCAAGAATAACTTTGTCAAATTAATTAACATGAATTAATAAAGGTTGAAGTTAAGACTAGAAGTCATAGATTAGTCTGTTTTGGCAGGTGCAATTTAATCTGGGGATTCATGCATGCTACCTTTGAGATCTTTGTCAGAGCCGCAATATGCTTTATCCTAATTTACGCTAGAATAATAGTTCAACAAAGTATTTTTTTGTTCACCTATGTTAAATAAGTGGACTAAAAAATAATTGCTCTAAAGGGATTTATATGATTTTAAATTTGATTAATATTTTTAAAAAATGCATCTAACACGAATTAATTAAAATATCATCTAATGTTTGTTAAAATAAATGTCTTAGAGATTGATTATTCCATTTTATGGTAGTTTCTCATAATATTTAAAGATTACAATTGCTTGCTAAGACAGTTATTTTTTATATTTGATGGGCTTGGGAATAAGTACAGAAAAAATGATAATCATGAACATCTTTTTATTAAAAATTATGCTTTATTTATTCTATTATTTTTAAAATGCTTGTAAGGGGAAAAATAATAAATATTTTATTTTATTTATTTATTATATTGGTGAGAGGAAAAAATTGTTTTAGTAAATGTTTGTTTTGAATTATTATGATAGTAATTATGAAGTTTTCAATAGAAATGAGTTGCCATTAAAATTACAAAAGCAAATGTTTTTGTTTCTTCCAAAAAATAATTGTAAATAAATGATTTTGTTTATAAAAATTTTATTCTTTGTCTTCAGAAAAATTATTTTCCAATTACTAAAAATATAGTTATAGTTAAACTGAATAATTAAGAAAATGAGATTAAGAATAATATTAATTAATTAGAAATGTGAAGATCTTATATAAAAATTCTTAAAAACGGCTTAAAGTTATCATTCGAAGAAAATAATTTTGAACGGAATGAAATATATGTGAAAAATGGAGCAACTATATTAAGAATAGCTTTAATGAAAATGCTTTTTAAATGTGTAGTAAAAGATAATGAATCAATACCACAAAGAAATATGCACCAACTTTTTTTTTTATATTTTACATCAATCTGTCTTGATAGAAACTACAATGTGTTTAACCATTAAAAATTGTTTTACGTTTGACTTGTAGGCCACTCCAGTTAATACCACATGTAAAGCTCACATCTAAGTTATCATTGGAAGAAAATAATTTTAAGATATGTGGAAAATGGAGCAACTATATTAAAGATTAGCTTTTAAAAGTGTAGTAGAAGTTAATGAATCAATACCATAAAGAAATATGCACCATTTTCTTCATATTTTTACATAAATCTGACTTGATTGAAACTGAAAACTGTTTAACCATTAAAAACTGTTTTTACGATTGACTTGTGGGCCACTCCAGTTTAAAATACATGCAAAGCCCAGATGTAAGTTATCATTGGTAGAAAATAATTTTACGTTATGTGGAAAAATTTAGCCACTATATTAAGAATAATGAAAATGCTTTTAAATGTGCTATAACCGATAGTGAATCAATACCACAAAAGAAGTATGCTACAATTTTTTTCATATTTTACATAAATCTGCCTAGATATAAACTGGAAACAGTTTAACCATTAAAAATTGTTTTAAGATTGACTTGTAGGCCACTCCAGTTTATAATACATGTAACTAATGGGCTTTACATGTTGACAGGCAAAAGAATGCAATCATGAACTTCCTTGGAGCCTGTTGAAATACTCCCCCTCTTAAGGAAAGGGGGAAGTTAGCGAGGGAGGGCATTAAATAAGAAGCTGGAGCTAGAAGGGGGAAGGGGGATAAAGCAGAAATCAATATTCAAATGGACCGAAGACATACTGAATGATTAAGAAAATCAGATTAAGAAAAGTATTAATTATTAAGAATAAGAAGATCTTATATATGTTCTTAAAAACTTTTTAAAGATAAGTTATCATTGGAAGAAAATTATTTTAAAATTTGTGGAAAAATGGAGCAACTATATTAAGAATAATTTAAATAAAAATGCTTTTATATGTGTAATAAAAGGTAATGAATCAATACCATGAAGAAATTTGTATCATTTTTTTCATATTTTACATAAATCTGATTTGATAGAAACTGTTTAACCATTAAAAAATTGTTTTACGATTGACTTGTAGGCCACTCCAGTTTATGATGCATGTAAAGCCCACATGAAAGTTATCCACATGGCCCACATGTAAGCTATACACATAAGCCCACATGATTCACATACACATACATAAGCCACATGCAAGTTATCATTGGAAGAAAATAATTTTACGTGGAATGAAAGATATGTGGAAAAATGGAGCAACTGTATTACGAATAACTTTAATGAAAATGCTTTTAAATGTGTAATAAACGATAATAAATCAATACCGTAAGAAATATGCACCAATTGTTTTTCATATTTTACTTAAATCTTCCTTGATAGAAACTGTTTAACAATTAAAAATTGTTTTGCGATTGACTTGTAGGTCAGTCAAGTTTATGATACATGTAAGTTATCATTGGAAGAAAATAGTTTTAAGATACGTGGAAAAATGGAGCAACTATATTAAAAATAACCTTAATGGAAATGTTTTAAAATCTGTAATGAATCAATACCTTAAAGAAATATGCAGCAATTTTGTTTTTCATATTTTACATAAATCTGCCTAGATATAAACTGGAAACTGTTTAACAATTAAAAATTGTTTTACGATTGACTTGTAGGCCACTCCTGTTTATAATACATGTAACTAGTGGGCTTTACATGTTGACAGCCAGCAGAATGCAATCATAAACTTCCTTGGAGCCTGTTGAAATACTCCCCTCTTAAGGGAAAGGGAGGAGTTGGCAAGGAGGGCATTAAATAAGAGGCTGGAGCTAGAAGGGGGAGGGGGTATAAGGCAGAAATCAATATTCAAGTGCACCGAAGACATACTGAATAATTAAAAAATCAGATTAAGAATAGTATTAATGATTAAAAGTAAGAAGATTTTATATAAATTCTTAAAAGCTGCTTAAATATAAGTTATCATTGGAAGAAAATAATTTTTAAGATATGTGGAAAAAATGGAGCAACTATATTAAGAATAATTTTAATAAAAATGCTTTTTTATATGTGTAATAAAAGGTAATGAATCAATACCATAAAATATATGCACCATTTTTTCATATTTTACATAAATCTGGTTTTGATAGAAACTGTTTAACCATTAAAAAATTGTTTTACAATTGACTTGTAGAGGCCACTCCAGTTTTATGATGCATGTAAAGCCCACATACAAGTTATCCACATGGCCCACATGTAAGCTACACACATAAGCTCACATAAGCCCACATGATCCACATACACATACATAAGCCCACATGTAAGTTATCCCCATGGAAGAAAATAATTTTAAGATATGTGGAAAAATTTAGCAACTATATTAACAATAATGAAAATGTTTTTAAATGTGCTATGTGTAAAAGATAGTGAATCAATACCACAAAAAGAAATATGCTACAAATTTTTCATATTTTACATAAATCTGCCTAGATATAAACTGGAAACTGTTTAACCATTAAAAATTGTTTTACGATTGACTTGTAGGCCACTCCAGTTTATAATACATGTAACGAGTGGGCTTTACATGTTGACAGGCAAAAAGAATGCAATCATAAACTTCCTTGGAGCCTGTTGAAATACTCCCCTCTTATGGGAAAGGGGGAAGTTAGCAAGGAAGGGCATTAAATAAGAGGCTGGAGCTAGAAGGGGGAGGGGATAAGGCAGAAATCAATATTCAAATGGACCGAAGAAAAGATCGCCTGCCGCATTTCATTCGGCTAAGCATCTTGCCAGACGATAATGACAACATGGATGACAGGGAATGGTCATTACGGGGACTGGATATCGTTTGCTGCAGCGAGCGTCTAGTTTCTTTCCCTTAAATTCGAGTCTTAACGTTCCTTTAACCGCAACCGTCATTTAATGACGGGGAAAAAAAGAGTTGTTGCTGTGATTTGGGATGGGGTGGTCCAGGGGTAAGGGGATGGATGCATAAATTTCGGATCCTTAATATGTCCGGGCGATCTCAGTTGGCGTTAAAGCTTTCTTCGGATGGTGGGGCAAACTTTATGGAGAAGACTGCTTTGGGAAGTATTTATGGTGGTATTGCCAACAGCAGTGGAGTAGTTTGTTATTGGTGGGATGTCCTGGATTGGTGGGAATTTATTGCCCATGAGGATAGTATGTTATATCTGTGTGGGCTTTATCTGGGTTCTTTTGGAAACAAAAAAAAAATATGAAATGGTACAATGGGTCAGTGAATATGTAAGTTATTTGCATCTGTTATTTCGTAAAAAGGCATACTAGAGAAATTTAGTTACTGGTGATTGTTGATGAATTTTGTAATAGAACTGCATTAATTTGTGTAATATATTTCTTATTGTTTTGAAAGGAATGCAATAATTCGTTACAGAAATACAAAGTTTAATAGTTAAGTCTAGTTAAAATTGTTAAGTAGTTTGATTTTCTGTAGTTATGTTCTAATTGGTAATAAATTCTGTTTGAAATGTTTCATTTATTTCGTAAACAAAGTTACCTGAGTGATTGCCTCTATTTAAAAGAAAAAGGTTTTTATTATGTATATGAATGTTTATGCATTAATTATATGAATGTTTACTGCATTAATTCTTATAACATAGTTCCTATTATCTTAAAAGGAATTCAATAATTTGTTACATATAGAAATAAAAAGGATAATAGTTGAGTGTAGTTACAATTGTTAAGTTAGTTTAATATTCTGAGGTTATGTCCTAATTGGTAATAAATTCGGCCTAAAATGTTTCATTGGTTTCCTAAATAGTTACCTTAGTGATTGCCTTCTTTCAACAAAAATGATTTATATAATGCATATAAATGTTTACTTTTATCAAAATAATATTTATGGTGGTATTGCCAACAGCAGTGGAGTAGTTTGTTATTGATGGGAATTTATTGGCCATGAGGATAGTATATTATATCTGTGTGGGCTTTATCTGGGTTCTTTTGGAAACAAAAAAATGAAATAGTACGATGGGTCAATGAATATGTAAATTATTTGTTTCCTTTATAACTTAAAAGGCATACTAGAGAAATTCAGTTGATGAATATTGTAATAGAACTAATTAATATTTGTAATATATTTCTTATTGTTTTGAAAGGATTACTATAATTCGTTACATATAGAAATAAAAAGGGTAATAGTTGAGTCTAGTTAAAATTCTTATGCTGTTTAACCTTGAGGTTATGTCCAAATTATTAAATTCTGCCTAAAATATTTTATTAATTTCTAAACAGCATTACTGAGTGATTGCCTTTTAAACATAGAGCCAATAAATGTACCTTTCCATAATATTGTAACAAAAATTGTAATATAAAAGTTTCAGCATCGGAAATATGAATATTATAAAAAATATTTTAAATTATTTAAAAATTAGTTAACTCAATAATAACTCAAGACACTACCAGAGGAGCTTCAAGATAATTTAATACACGAACAAAAAAGTATTTAAAGAGTAAGTTATCTTAAAATTAATTTGATTTTTTATTTAAATATTAACTGCTTTTTTTGTCAATATTAAAGTTTAAAAGATTTTAATATAATCATGTGTATTAAATAGCATGAATAGCTCATATCATTTTAAATAATTTAAGAAATTAATTATAAAATTCATATTTCTGTTGAAACTTTTATTTTAAAGCAGAGATTTATAAAAATTTATTCGAAATAAAATATTGTACATTATTATTATTTTTTTTTTTGCAATGCTGCTATATGTAACATTTTTATATGAGATTTATTATGAATCTATGAAAAAATTATAATATATCTTGTAAAGTCTATGATCATGTTAACAAATGAATTGTATAATTTATGTAATTTTATTGTAATATTATGCTTTAAAATTTATAATACATTGAATCGTTATTAATTTTTTATTAAAACTATTTATTAAGAATTATTATTTATTATTAATAAATCATAAAACAATTTTAATTTATTCTTTTAAATTTTTTTTTAAATATTTATAATAGTTATATTTATATTAATTGACAGGGGCAGTTTGTTTCAAGCATTATAATTATTTTTCAATTTATTAATGCTATTGATTTTCCTTAAATTATTTTATTACATATAAAACAAATTTTGGGGAAAATTTTATCCATATTTGCAATAAATAACAATTTTTAATATGTTGAAGAAATATCTCAGTATTTCAAATTAAGAAAAAAGTTGACATTTCTGCTTTTCTTCAGCTAGTAGACATATCGAGGGGTAAAACAAGATTTACAGGGAAAATAAAAATTAAAAACTGTGGGAAAAGCAAACAAGCCTTATATTTTTATTTTAGATACATAATACGAGAGATACGAACATAATTGACTTTATTGAAAATAATGAAAAACAAATAAACACACAAGTAAATGATCTAAAAAGTTCAATAAATTAAAGATGATGTCAAAAGATTTCAACAGAGGCAGTTTGTTTCAATTATCATAATCATTTTTCAATTTATTAATGTTATCTAATTTTCCTTAAATTATTTTATTAAATATAAAACAAATTTTAGAAAGATTTTTATCCATGCATGCAATAAATAATTTTAATATGTTGAAGAAATTGTATGGCCAGTTAAGGAAAAAGTCGATATTTCTGCTTTCTTAGCTAGTAGACTTATCGAGCAGCAAAACAAGATTACAGAGAAAATAAAAATTAATATATATTTATTTATTTTAGATACACAATACGAGAGATACGAACATAACTGATTTTATTGTAGTTTACGATGAAAAAAATTCAATAAATCAATCCGAAAAAGTTCAATAAATTAAAGATGTCACAAAAAAAGGAGCAGTTTGTTTCAATAATAATTTTCAATTTATTAAGTAAATATAAAACAAATTTTGGGAAGATTTTTATTCATACATGCAATAAATAACTTTTAATCTGTTGAAGAAATTGTATTGTAATCTATTGAAGAAACTATGAAACTTTTGATTTATTGAAAATAATGAAACTTAAAAAAAAAAAAAAAGAGAGGTACGAATAAAAGACAAAAAAAATAATAATTAAATAAATTAAAGATGATGTCAGAAGTGGCAGTTTGCATTTTTTCAATCTATTAATGCTAGTTAAGCTTAAATTATTTTATTAAACATTAAAAAAAAAAAAAAAAGAAAATTTACAGCAAATAATGCAACAAATGCAAAAATAAAATTGAAAAAATGCCAGTTAAAAAAAAATATTTCTGCTTTTTAGCTTGCAAACAGCAATAAAACAAGATTTAAAGTGATAATAAAATTAAAAATGTGGAAAAACAAACAAACCTTATATATTTTTATTTTTTTTTTATTTTATTTTAAATACATAATACGAGAAATACGAACATAACTGTCTTTATTGAAAATAATGGTACTGAAAAATAAAAGAGACAGGCAAGTAAAAGACCAAAAAAGTTCAAATAAATTAAAGAAGATGTCACAAGAATTCAACAAACTTTTCAGTCAAGCGAGAATACGACTTTTACGTCAGAGATTGTCTAGACGCCTGCATTGTAGGTATTGGAATTAAATTGAATCCTTTCTGGTCTATTCTGATAGACATGACGGAATGAAATATTGGGAGCAATTTGATCGCTGAAAGGCTGCTCGTAGCAGTAAATATAGAAAACAGCCTTCAAAAGAGAGGCTTTTCTTTAATAAACATTCTGCAAACATCAAGATGTCTGCAAAAAGATTAGCCAAGACAGAGTTATGTCTTCTTAAATCCTCAGTGAGGGCATTGTCACACGACCTAAGAAATTGGATGTTTGACTTGGTTGGCCAGGACTGGGGTCAGTAACTCAGGCTTAAGTTCATCTTCAGATGTTGGCATTATGATTTTCAAAAT
This sequence comes from Caerostris extrusa, assembly GCA_021605095.1. NCBI lineage: Eukaryota > Metazoa > Arthropoda > Arachnida > Araneae > Araneidae > Caerostris > Caerostris extrusa. The sequence continues at coordinate 40,073 of BPLR01002857.1, forward strand.
ATCCTAAAAGAGATATTTATAGTTATTAATAAATGTTTTTAACTATTTATTTTTTCAGTTATTTAGAGGGGAAAATAAATAATATTATTCTGTTGGCACATATGTGGTAAGATGGTTGAACTTACGTTTCTCAATTTGTTAAAAGGCTAGGAAATACTCAAAAACTGCAAATGACTCTTTCTTCTATAACAATATATTCCATGTCGGTCCAGTATGATAGTTTATTATAAGAATTAAACAAAATATGCTTTTAATTTGTTTAAGAATATTGGAGATACATACATGGAAGTTTTAAAGTCCCTCAAAATTAATAAATAATTATTAATTAATTATTATTTATTTTAAATTCCTTCAAAATTAAATTTAAAAATTAAGTCCTTACTAAATAATTTAATTAAAGTGTTGAAGTTCTTAAATGAATCAAAATTTATTAAGTTGAAGTACCCAAAAAATAGTCAAATAATAATATTCAATAGTTTTTTTTTTTTTTCAACTCAACTTAAAGCTCAAAACATTTTTTTTTTATATTCAAGTCAAATTTTGAATCTGTATCTTCAATATTTCGGAACTTATTCAAGTTTTGCCATATTTTTGCCAAGATGCCAGAAATTTGATGTAACATATGACTGTAAAGAACCTTTTAAACATTTTATTTGCGGCATTTTCTTCATTAGTGTGATAGCTGACATTAGTGTAGTGACATTAGCATTAGTGTTTTAGAACTAGGAACAATTCCGCATTCGAATGCTCTTTCGATTCGCATTCGAGTCTGATGGAAATGGGCTTTCTCTATTTATCACATTAAGAAAAATAGGCGATAATTTGAAAGAATTGGAATACGATCAGAAATAATTGTAATATTAGAACAATCAAGGATTAGAACTGAGAACAATTCTATACCAGATTGAGATTTCGCTTCCGATGGAAGAGTGCTTTCACTATTTATTCCAATAATAAAAATAGGCGATAATTTTAAATAATTAATTTCAATTCAATCCGAAATACACTCATGTCCATAAATTAAGGATAATTCAGAACCACACAGAAATTGAACTCTAAAATAAAAATTTCATCTGTAGAATTATCACACACATCTTGAAGAAGAATATGCAAATTACAGAAAACCACCAGATGGCGCGGATAGTACGTCACAATGACGAGAGTGTAAGAGAGGGGTATATAAGGAATGGTGGCAAAGAAGTAAAATTGTTCACAAGCCCTTTAAAAGCCTTTCAGTGCAATAACCGCATAGTTGCATAGTTAGGGCACAAAGGAAGCATTTGGATGATTTTTTACGTGGTAGAATTATCGGAAGACTGGAATGTGGACGTACCCAGCTGGAAGTATCCGAGGAACTTGGAATCGCCCAGAGTGGCACTCAGGCATTGGCAACGATTCCAAGATGATGGTAATGTGAATAGATGTTACAGCACAGGTTGCCCCCGAGTTACAACGCCGAATGAGGACCGGTATTTAGCAGTTACTGCCAAAAGAAACAGACGGAATACAGCATCAGACCTGACTCGTCAGCTCTCTTCAGCTACCGGTACGACAGTTTCAAGGCAGACCGTGTACAGACGCTTAGGGCACATTGGTCTATATGCTCGTAGGCCTGTCAGATGTGTTCCACTTGCCGCAAATCACTATCGCCTGCGATTAACCTGGAGTAGAGAGCATGCATTGTGGACACCGCAACAGTGGTATTGCGGGATGTTTTCCGACGAGTCCAGATTTAGTTTGCAGTCTGATTCTCGACGGACTTTCATGTGGTGAGCGCCAGGTACCCGTTACCACCAACCGTTACCCGTTACTCGCCGTGCAAACATTGTAGACGAATGCCCTCAATTGGAGGATATCACCAGTATGGATTGGCCAGCATACTCTCCGGACTTGAATCCAATAGAGCATGTGTGGAAGATATGCTTGGCCGACGAATTACAGCCAGTCAACCCCCTCCCACCTGTCAACCGGAACTTCGGAGGACATTGCTTGATGAGTGGTGTAATATTCCCGAGATCAGATTGATAATTTGATACTCAGCATGCCTAGGCGTTGTAAGGCCTGTATTGCATCGTCCGGGAGACATACTCCATATTAACCATCATACTAACCATGTTATACTGTTTTTTTGTAAATAGGTTCTTTTTTGAAATTTGCTCCAGGGAGTAAAAATCGCAATGTTTATTAATTATGTCAAACATATAGCATCGTTTTTGCTCTTTACCTTTTGTTTAATAAATAGACTTTATAAATAAGTCAAATTTGTTTTGCTTCTGTCTCTTTCTTTGCCTGAACTTCATTATCTATAATTTATGGACATGAGTGTAATTGGAATATTAGAACAATCAAGGATTAGACTGTTGTAATAGGATTTAAAATAAATGATTTTTCTTTCAAATTTTGCATAATTCAGTTATTTGAACAATGAAGAATAAATGAACTATTTGGATAATTCGATGATAGTGCATAATTTGAATGATTCGATGAATTATTCTGTTAATAATCATAATGAATGATTATCATCGTCGTTAATTGAAATATTTGGTTTGTCAGGGTTTATAGATGGCTGGAATTTAAAGTAAATTTTTAAAACCTGATCAAATAAGCGTTAAATATTTTAAAACTTAATATATCTGGAATAAAAATGGATTTTCTCCTTTCTAACAAATAAATTCAATAACAAGAAAATTGAATAATTAGGCCTCAATTGGAATAATTGGAAAATTGAATAATTCCTTGCATTCGTAAGAGTTTCAGATATTTCAATCCTGATAAAGTCATTAACGTTTTTTTACATTTATTAAATAAAATATTTAGAGTATCAAAATTTAAATAATCCGATGAATTATTTGGTTAATAATCATAATCAATAATTAAGTTATTCTGATTGTCAGTGTAATATACACTCAAGAGCCAAAACATTATGACCACCTGTCAATAACGAGTTGGCCCACCTTTGGCGAGCAACACAGCTTCAACCCGCCTTGGCATGGATTAATACCAGTTAAATACAACTTCCACCTGATCACGTGCCTTCCACGTCATCCAGGCGAGTTCATTGCAAAATGTAGGGGTGGTCATAATGTTTTGGCTCTTGAGTGTAATAATAATAATAATTATTATAGTACAATGATAATTGAAATATCTGGTTTGTCAGCATTTAGATAGTTGCAACTTTTAATGAGCAAATTTTTTGAACCCTGAATAAACGAACTTTAAATATTTTAAAACATAAATCTAGGATAAAAATGGATTTTCTTCTCTCTAACAAATAAATACTAGTAAATTGAATTATTGGTACGTAAAATTAAGGATCATAATGTGGATAATGAATGCTTTGCATTAGTATGAATTTAACCCTGAACTTATTTTAGCCCTGATACAATCATTAACGTTTTTTTTTTACATTCTTGGAGAGTATTGCGAAGAGGGGTGTTTCTGAACTTGGAACAATTCCGCATAAGAATGCTGTTTCGATCGCATTCGCGTCTGATGGAAGTGTGCTTTCTCTATTTATCACATTAAGAAAAATAGGCAATCTCCGAACAGCAGCAAAGAACATTCCTCACTGAAGCAAACCAAACCGACCGCCTACACGCCAAAGGGGGCAGGCAGTGGGAGGGGGGGAGAACAAGATCGAGGCGAGTAAGTGGTTTCATTTATTCCAAGCACCCCCCCCCCCCATCGAACCAGAGGCCAAACCAGCCTATCGGAAAACCTATGATGTTAAAATAAAATAAATAACTCCCCGTAAAATAAATATGTGGAGCAAAGGGGCGAAATAAAAATTCATTGATTCGGAAACTGATTTTCTGTTCTGCAGCCCACTTTACACCTTTTCCCCCAAAAAGGAGGGAAATTGATTTCTGTTCTTCTTATTTGTTTATTGCGCCATCGATCGCTTTTGCAGAGAGCATTGCCACGGTTGTCGGCACATTTTCCCCCGCTTTTTCCCTTCTAATTCTTCCCCTTTTTAGCATTTTGAGTCTGGTTCTCATCCTTTGGAAAATGCGTGAATAGTTTCATTTTATATCACAGTTTCAATATACGTTTTTGACGAATGTAGAGGTTTTTATACAATGAAGTTTGCAAAACAACCATTTTTTTTTTTTAGTATCAAAAGTTCCAGAAATTATGAGTTTCAAAATTACAGATTTTAATAATTTTCAGAACCTTTGATAGAGATGATTTTCTTTTAAATTGTCTTAGTTTCATTTGAAATCCAAACATATTCAAAATACTTTTTGATGGATGTAGAGGTTTTTATGCAATGATGTTTGCAAAGCAACCATTTTTAGAATTAAGAGTTTAAGAAATTATGAGTTTCAAAACTATTTCAGAAGGTTTGATGTAGATGATGCTTTTTATATCCATACTTCACTCAAAATTTAATCATATTAAATAACATAAATCATATTAATAACAATAATAACATTGCTGACAAAATTGTTTGTCCTTTTGGAAATGTTCGAATAGTTTCATTTAAATCCAAACGGCTTCAATATATTTTTTGACGAATGTAGAGGTTTTTATGCAATGAAGTTTGCAAAACAACAATTTTTAAAATTAAGAGTTCAAGAAATTATGAATTAAAAACTACGGTTTTCAATAATTCCCAGAAATTGTGATGTAGATGATGTCTTTAATAGACATATTTCACATATTTCATACATTACTGACAAAATTGTTCTTCCCTTTGGAAATGTGCGAATAGTTTTCTTTTAAATCCAAACAGCTTCAATATACTTTTTTGATTAATGTAGAGATTTTATAAAAGAAAGTTTGTAAAAAAACAATTTTTAGAATTAAGAGTTCAAGAAATTATGAGTTTCAAAACTAATTTAAGAAGGTTTGATGTAGATGATGCTTTTTATATCCACACTTAACAAAATTTAATCATATTAAATAACATAAATCATATTAATAACAATAATAACATTGCTGACAAAATTGTTCTTCCCTTTGGAAATGTGCGAATAGTTTCATTTTAAATCCAAACAGTTTCAATATATTTTTTTGATGAATGTAGAGGTTTTTATGCAATGAAGAGTTGCAAAACAACAATTTTTAAAATTAAGAGTTCAAGAAATTATGAATTTAAAAACTACGGTTTTCAATAATATTTCATAAAAAATCATATTAAATAGCATTACTGACAAAATGTTCTTTTTGGAAATAGACGGATAGTTTTCATAAAATTCAATATCATTATTAAATTATAAAAAGAAATTGTAAAAAAACAAAAATTATTCTTCCCTTTGGAAATGTTTGAACAGTTTCATTTTAAATCCAAACAGTTTCAATATATTTTTTTGATGAATGTAGAGGTTTTTAGTTTCATTTTAAATGAAGAGTTTCAAGAACTTTTTTTAAAATTAAGACTGAAGAGTTCAAGAAATTTTTAAAATTAGTGAATTTAAAAACTACGGTTTTCAATAATTTCTAGAAATTGTGATGTAGAACGATATCTTTTATAGACATATTTCATTAAATGTAATCACATTAAATTGTATTGCTGACAAAATTGTTCTTCCCTTTGGAAATGGGTGAATAGTTTAATTTTAAATCCAAGCAAAATAAAGATATTTTTTTTGAATAATGCAGATGATTTTATAAAATAAAGTTTGCAAAACAACAATTTTTAGAATTAAGAGTTCAAGAAATCATGAATTTCAAAACCTACGGTTTTCAATATTTTCCAGAAGTTTTGGTGTAGATGATGTCTTTTATAAACATACTTCATAAAAATTTAATTACCAATAAATAGTATTACAGACAAAGTTTATTTAACACTATTAATAAAATTATATGATAAAATTCATCCAACACTGTATTGGAAGATATTAGCGGAATATAAACAACATTATGATGTATTGTGACTGTGGATTGAACGAAGTAGAATGTTAATTTTAATTTTATTAATGGCACAATATATTGATGACTAAAAGAAATCCATTCATCACTATATTGCAACACGATCATCATCATCTTTAATGGATGGTGGACCAATGCCGTCTACCTGCTGCCAGGTTTCGAGACATGAGATGTTTTTCTTTTTACACGGTAGGTCAGACAGCTCTACGCTGTACAGTCATATTAGATCAGGACCTACGGTTTAAAAGGATTCCGAACCACTACAAACATCAATTACGCCGCTGGGACTCGAACTCAAACTCTGTGGCACCGAGCCTCAGAGCACTAATTACTCAGCCATCAGGCAAAAATAGTATCACTGGCAAAGTTTATTTAACACTATATTTTTTTCCAATGCAGCTGGCAAACAGATATGGACGTCTTGGATGCCTTAAGGCAAGTGCTGCACAGACATTACTCATTTTGCATTACCCAGGGGCGCGTGTAACTTGAAGATGCGGACGCGGAGTAACAATGCCCCCGCAATGCTTACGATCCTATTAGGACCGGGACCTACGATTTAAAGTGGATTCGAACCAATACAAACATCCATGGCACCGTCAGGACTCGAACCCGAAACCTGTGGTACAGAGCGCCAGAGCGCTAGCCACTCGGCCATTCAGGCCCCATTTAACACTATATTTAATTATTAATAAAATTATGTGAAAAAATCATCCAACACTCTATTGGAAAATATTAACGGAATACAAACAGCATTTTGTTGCATTATGATTGTTGATTTGACGAAGATAAGGATAAGTATATTTTATCAATGACACAATATAATGATGACTAACAAAAATCGATTCATCGCTTTATTTTAATTATTCATTTTTACAAATTGACAAAATTCGTGTTGCATCAACAGTAAGATTCAATTATCATTATTCTACATTCGGGCAATTCGCCTATGATTTCATTGCATCATTGACACAGTTCGAAATATTTATATCCCAATTTTAATGAAATTAAACGATTATTTAATTAAGTTCAATATGCATTTTATTGCACCATTGATAAATTTCAAATATGAATGACTGAACAAAATATGAGTAAGTATTCAAAAATAATCAATTTACTAATTAAAGTTCGGAGTTTGATAAAAAAGAAAGCCTATTTTATTAAACTAGACATTTATAGATCTATGGATTTTTTTCATTTAAGGTCGAATTAATAATTGTTTAATAAAATCTAATTCTCCGTAACATACAATAATCTCCACAAATATTGACTAGGTTATATTTTTTTTTTATAAAAAAAAAAAAAAAAAAATAAATAAATAAAAAAATAAAAATAAATAAATAAATAAAAATAATAATAAAAAACTAAACAAAAATAAAAAAAATAATAAAAAAAATAAATAAATAAAAATTAAAAAAATAAAAAAAATTTAAAAAATAATGAAAATAAATAAATAAATAAAAATTAAAAAAAAAAACTGCTTAGAAAAATGATAATCCACTATTTTCAGTAACCAGTATCATTTTAGAATTACTAATTTTTAAAATCACTATATTAACAATTTTTTTTTGAATGATAGTTATAAATAACAATTTTCCACGAAAAAAATATTTCCAAACAACTTCAGATTCCTACTGTGTTATAGATTAGATGTAACAAAATATGTTGACGTTGAAAACGATACTTTTTGTCTTGTAGCTTTGTGTCTTGTAAAGAGGTTTGTCAAGACAAATAATGTCCAATTCCTTTGGGTCTAATATATATTGCCTCCATTACCAAAGTTATACTCCTACTATATACTGTATATACTGAATATGTAGCCAACGGCCATACCATGCTGAATATACCGGTTTTCGTTAGTCACCGAAGTCAAGTATCATTGGGCGCGGTCAGTACCTGTGGGGCGGGTGACCACCGGGAACACCGCGTGCCTTTGGCATTCACAAATTTGGGACCTGAATAGCCGCCGAGTGTTCTAGCGCTCTGGCGCTCGGTGCCACAGGTTTCGGGTTCGAATCCCACCGGTGCCATAGGTGTTTGTAGTGGTTCGAATCCACTTTAAGCCGTAGTTCCCGGTCTCCCTATGACTGTAAGAGCGTCACGGAGCCAAAGTCAGACTTCTACCTACGGGTGCTCCATCACAACAGAAGCTGCTTCCCTTCCCTTCAATCATGAGTACGTATGTGGCTCGGGCTTGGTCAGCCAAGTGGGATAAGAAACAACAACAACAACAACAACATACTGAATATACTACTACTGAAATCTCTGGTAATGAGTATACTCACACGAGTATACTGCATACTAACTCCTATAGAGTTATACCATACTTTCCTTTCCCCTTCCCTCAAACAAAAAACGAAGAAATTGTTCTTTTCGAACGAATTAAGAACAGATAATGCAAATTTCAAACGAAATATGACTGAGTAATTAAAAATAATCAATCAATCAATTAATTAATTAAATTTCAGAGTTTGGTGCAATGGAAAATATTTATTACAAAAATAAACATTAGAGGTCTATGGAGTTTTTTCACTTAAAAATCCTATTGATAATTTTTTAATAAAATCTAATTCTTCCATAACATACTATACAATCGCCAATTATAAATATTGATTCGGCTATGTTTTTTTTTTTATTTGGCAAATAAATAAATGAATAACATTTAAAAATAAATAAAAATAAAAAAATAATATAAATAAAAATAAAAAATAAAATATATAAATAAAAATAAATAAAAACTACTAAAAATTGATAATTCAATATTTTTAGTAATTCCTCCATATCCAGATTCGGATATGTTTTTCAATTCTTTCTATTAACTCGCACTCTCCCTATATATATATATATCTTGTTCAAATTTTCAATCTTTAATAAAATACTTTTTATTCATCCACTCCAGTTCAAATACATTTTTTTTTAACTTGTAGTGGATGACACTTGATGTTGATACTGTTTTTTCAAATATTAATTCAGTAATTAAATTTAATAAATTAATTTAATTTTTTTAGATTTAAGTTGCATATATCTACCAATAGAGGGCGCTTGATAAACTTAAAAATGAATGAAAATTATTTTATAAAGGACTTTCTTAAATATAGTGAAAAAAAACAGGAATTGACTTCAAAAAAAAAAAAAAAAAAAAAAAATTATATTACTTGTTTACATTGAAAAAAATAAAGAAATAAAAAAATAAAGAAATAAATAATATACAAATAAAATAAATAAATTAATAATATACAAATAAAAAAAATAAATAAATAAAACTAAGTAACATTTTAGAATCCCGAAACTTGTAAAATATCTATGCAAATTCATTTAAAATCACTATATTAACAATTTTTTTTTTTTTTGAATGATAATTCCAAATAACAAATTTTCATGAAAGATATTTGCAAACACCTTCATATTAATAAAGCTTCTTTTTCATACTGTGTTATAGATTAGATGTAACAAAATATGTTGACATTGAAAAAAACGATACTTTTTGTCTTGAAGTCTTGTGTCTTGTAAAGAGATTGTCAAGACAAAATAATGTCCAATTCCCTCGGGTCCAATATACATTGCCTCCATTAAGCAGAGTTATACTCCCACACACTGTACTTTCCTTCCCCCCTTCCCCTCGAACAAAAAACGCAGACATTGTTCTTTTGGAACGAGTAAGGAATAATGTAAAAGGAGAATCTGTCCCTTAAATCTATTTCTTCTGCCACTGACTTCGCAAAGATAGATGGCATGACTTACAACAACTCCCTTTTTCTTTCCTTTTCTTTTTCTTCTTCTTTTTTTTTTTACATCCACCCTCAATTTACTGCTAATAGCTTCTTCGGTCTCTTGTTGCAGTGCACGCGTGCGCATCATTATACGTTCGAAATGGAAAAGGTGATCCGAAATCATGCAAACGATGTTTACGGAAAAACGCTGCTGCGTTACGGTAATGGACAGACGAGTGAAAAATGAGTCGTCGCTGTCGTCGTAAGAAATCGTCTGCGATTTAGATTCGTTGACCGGGGTGGGCCACATTTCGAAATCGTTTTGAAAAAGGGCGTTTGTCGTTTGGAATTCGAGAAGAGGGCCTTCAGGGGGTGGAGGGGTGCTCTTATTTGAATGGCAGTTCATCTATTATCTAGAAGTCGGGTTTTATTCGGAAAGATTGAAAAATAAACCTGTCGCTGTTGGAGAAGTACAGCCCGTTATGTTTCTTTTTCGTTCTATTTTTTTTTTTTTTATTTTAAATGTTCGAAATGGTAGTTTATTCGAAAGTGGAACCACTGAGTAGGTTGGAAGGAAATATTTCTTTTGAATTTACATTAATTTTAAAAATGTGCATTCCTTTCTACTTTTGTTTAAATCTGTGCTAATACCTATATCATTCATTTCCATCTATTAGCTCACACACTCCTCACATATATCTTGTTCTGAATTTTCAATCGTTAATAAAATATTTTTACCCTATCCACTCAAGTTCAATACATTTTTTTAAACTTTGTAGTGATTAACTGAATGTTAATACAGTTTTGCAATTAAATTCCGTAATTAAACTTAATTAATTAATTTTAGTTTTTTTTTAGATTTAAGTTGCATGTAGGCCATAGATGGCGTCAGATAAACTTAAAAAATGAATGAAAATTATTTATTAAGGTTTCTGCAATAGGTGATAAAAGTAGGAATTGACTTTTAAAAAAATTTATATTACTTGTTTTTAGAATGTAAGCATAAGATATACAATGATTTTGAAATAGAATTAATGTATTATCCTTAATTTTTAATGGCACAATTGTTCAATTTTTCTAGTTATTGAAATTATTTGTTAGAAAAGAGAGAAATTCATTTTTTGTTTTAGATTTATTTAACATTTTAAAATATTTAACTTTCGTTTTAATCAGGGTTAAAATTCACCTTATTAAAATTTTCAATTATCTAAATACCGACAAAATAAATGTTGACCTTGATAATCAGAGTAACTTTAATTATTCCTTGCAATTATTAATCTTATAATTCATCGAATCATTCAATTTTGATTATCTAAATATTTCATTTATTCTTCATTGTTAAAGTGACTGAATTATGCAAATTTGATACAAAAATCACATTTATTTTTAATCCTATTACAATAGCATAACCTTTGATTGTTTTAATATTCTAATTATTTCAGATCGTATTCAAATTATTTAAAATTATCGCCTACTTTTCTTAATGAGATAAAAGTAAGTACTATTCCATCAGAAATGAAAGCACAATCTAGTATAGAATTGTTCTGTATTCTGAAACATTATTCTTCTCATTACTCCACATATGTATCATTAGTTAAAACTAACGTTAATGATTCTATCAGGGTTGAAATGAACTGAAACTCCTACTGAATGCAAAAAGCAATCATTATCCATATTTATGATTTCTCAAATATATAGCTATCCTTAATTTTTAACTGCCCAATTATTAATTTTCTAGTTATTTATTTGCTGAAAGGAGGAAATCCATTTTTTTATTCTAGATTTATTCTTTTAATTTAAAATATTTAACGATCGTTTAATCAGGGTTTAAAAACATTAAAAATCCCAATTATCTAAACACTGACAAACCAAATATTTTCAATTGTCGGCATTGCTAAACACTTTCTCTTATTCTTAATTTCTTTTTCTTATTTTCACTCTCTTTTCTCTCCTTTTTCTTAAGGACTTTCCTTCCTCTTAAATTTTCGTGCCCTCCTCGGGATATCAAAGGAATCTTCGTTTCGGCTTCGTTTGTCGGGTTTTGTATAGCACCCATCTGTTTTTGGTATTCAGGTGTGTTGTCTTCTTCAGTTCAAAGAACATCCTGATAGCCAATTGGTTAAAACTCTTGGCCATTGGTTCCACAAGCTTCAGGTTCGTGTTTGTAGTCGTTCGGAATCCACGTTAAACTGTAGATGCTGTATAATTAACCCAAAGTGTTTTCAAAATGACCGTAAGAGCGACAAACCAAAACCAGTTCAAAAAAATGTATTTTGTTCTAGATTAAATCAAACCTAAGGTATTTCTGTCATTCCTATTATCTATATACTTGATCATTCATATATTATTCATATTATTCAGTTATCATATATATGATCATAAAAATGTTGATACTTATAATTATCCATATATTTGATCATAAAATGTTTGATACTTATAATTATCTTAAATTTGATCATAAAATGTTGATACTTATAATAATCCAAATTTGATCATAAAATGTTGATGCTTATAATTATCCATATATTTGATCATTCACAGCTCTTCTGATAAATATTAATGTAAAATTGTTTTTCAATCAAATAATCTCATCATTTCTTCTTTTCAAAATCCTCATTAATTTTTAACCAAATATATCAGTATAAACCTAAACAAGTAATATAAAGAAAAATTTTTTAAAAGTCAATTCCTACTTTTTTTTTTCACTATATTTTCTTTTTTTTTTTTCACTATATTTTTTTTTTTCACTTTATAAATAATTTTCATTTTTTTTCAGTTTATCTGGCGCCATCTATTGGTAGATACATGCAACTTAAATCTAAAAAAAAAAAAAATTTAATTAAGTAATTAAATTAAATTACTGAATTAATATTTGAAAACTGTGCTAACATCCAGTGTCATCCACTACAAGTTCAAAAGAAATGTATTTGAACTTGAGTGGATGGAAAAAAAAGTATTTTATGAACGATTGAAAATTTGAAAAAAATATATATAGGGAGAGTGTGAGCTAAAAGAAGGAATTGAATAAAAGTTTCATAGATTCATATACTGAACCATATTCATCTTAGGCAAAGTACCTTCTCACATGACAGTAGAAGAAGGGACACGTCTCTCTTAACAAACGATTCCTTTTCGAAAAGGGATGAGCACTCCCTTTATCGGAGGGGGTAAAACGCTTATCCCTGGGGGTGTTCTTGAGAACTGTTGCCATCCGATGGGTGAGAGCTCCAAACAGCGCTAAGGAGGTCACGGAGAGGCTTGTCAATAAAATGAGAAAATGGAAAATCTCAGGATGGTGGGAAAAAATTATCGTCTGTCGATCCATTTCACTCGCCCCCTCTCTCTTTCAATTTACTTGAGTACTCTGTTCCCAGATCAGCGGTGGTTTTTATGGTGTGTGTTTGTTTTTTATCGTCGGTGTTAAGGGTGGTGTTCTTTTTCTTGATTCGTTCCATATTAATTATTATAGAGTGCTGCTGGCATTGGAGATTGGTGCATTTTAT
>BPLR01002858.1:0-12625 GCA_021605095.1 Caerostris extrusa
GACTTCTGCTCTGTGACACTGAATGATAAAGCGCAGTGATCCTGAAGTAATTTTAGGAAATTACCTGCATATGTGTATCAATATGGAGAAACCCCGGAAAACTCCCACCAGGTTGTCTGACTAACGAAACAAGATGGTGAGCATAGTCGAAGGGAACCACTAATCGAGAGGAACATTCGATCTGTAACTTGAGACATTGGTAAAGCATTCATTGCGGAGCATGAGACCTCATGGCATAATATTGAAATACTTTACACTTTAAAAAATATGGTTCTTTTAATGAAACTGTATGAAAATCTCGTTGATATAAATATTTAATAGTATAATTATACTTTCGGTCAAACTGTATATTAATGATTAAAATTATGATTCTTATTTAAATTGTATCATGTTTATGCAAAATTTATAAATCCTTAATAAAGTATTATGCTTATAAATTTATTAAGCAATCGAATGATATTATTATTAATAATTGCGAAATTATAGAAATTCAAAACTTTTTAAACTATATTTCTGTTAACATCATGTAATAGAACAAATACACCCCAATTTCAGCAAAATGATTTTAGTACATTATCACTTTGAATGATTAAACATTGCGTCACTCACCTATTGGCGGGACATTAGATGTGTTACGTGCACCCTATTACTCTAAGTAACCTTCTGTCGCTGGACATTGAACATTTACGCACCCTGCAAACTGATATCACTTTTCAATGAAACTGTATTTGCAAATCTTTTTTTGTTGGCATCTAAATAAATAATAATAGCATACTATACTTTTCGGCCAACCTGTATATTAATGATCAAAATTATGATTAGTATCATAATTATTTAGATTTTATTCATGTATATGCAAAAATTTTTCATCTTTTTGATAAAGTATTTTGCTTCTAAATTTATTAAGTCCTGGAATGATATTCATATTAATTGTGGCGAAAATTTAGAAATTTCAGAGAATTTTTAAACTGCGCTTTCTGATTAATACCATGTAATGAACAAAATATTAACCTCGTACTACCAAAAATGATTTTTTATTAAAAAGCAAAGTGTTATCACTTTGAATGATAATATTTAATTTAGCGAAAATTTAGGTCAGAATAGATAGAATTAATAAAATATGTGGCGATAATTATTCTTAATTGCCGTATCGCATTACTTCTCTTGCCTGAATAAATGGGTATTATTAGGGTAATTCTTGCTCAACCCCATTGGCAATTGGCGTATTTCTCTGAAATTATTTTATTAACTCAAATTCGCAGTAGTGGAAATAATTGCGACACATTAACGTAATTTTCTGACTTCACTTTGACAGATTTATAATTAAGTTTTCTCTTCAGATATCATAATTTAAATCCAAAAAATGTTAAAAGAATAGCAAAAAGAAATACACTTTCTTATCACATAAATGGCAATTAATAAATGTTATATATATCTATATAATATAAACATTTGTTAATTGCATTTGTGTGATAAGAAAGTGTATATTCTTTGTTATATTTTGCATATATATATTATATATCTCACAATATATTAAGACATAAATCAACGGAGAACTGATAAGAATGAACAGATTTATAAATATGTAGAGATAGAGAAAGATAGATATAATTAGAATATAAATATTCCTTCTCTTTCAATATATATTGTCAGCTATTGGAAATAGATATTGACAGAATATCGTTAGTTAAAAGGAACTAGAATATATTGTTAATTTTTTGTCCCACTCGGTCGACAGCAAACATCTGACCATGTCTTTTCTCAAACGGTGTAATTTTATCGAGCCCAAAAATTAACTTCTTTTTGTCCTGACCTTGCGGCACAAAAGATATGGAAATCCAAAGTGACAAGTCCAAAGTCTGACTTTACCCCACCCGGGTATACATCCGGGCACTGGGTACCATTTTTAGTCGCCTTTTTTACGATATGCATGGCTGCAGTGGGACTATTCTAGCCCAGACCCACACAGAGGACTAGTGGACCAGATCATCCTTAGTATCAAAGGATAATCGAACAAAGACACTTTAGTATCTTTTGTAATTATAATTACATTTTCAAAAAAGTGTTGTAATTGGAAGTGGCACTAAGAAAACTAGTTCATAGGACAATTCAGTTGATTAACAAAATTAATTAACAGGGTTAATTACTTCAACTTAATTACTTTTCAAATTCGAATTAGATTGTTCATTAATCATTAACTGGAACCTCTTTTTAAATTATCGAACACGATTTTGGTCCCAATTGAGTCAGCATGTTGAATTTATTATATGATAATTTTTTATAGAGATCTGACTAAAGGATTTGAAGATATACGGAATTAATTTTATTAACGGGGCAAAAATTAATTTTATTAATGGTAATAAAAACTTAATGAAAGATAATGACTTAATAACAACTTAATGATCGTTTAATGAAAGATAACTGGCTTTCTAATTTATATTTTTCAAACCTTTTTTTCCATCAGTCAAAAGAAATTTTTTTTTCAAAATTAAAAACATAATTTTAATCAAATTTTAAGATATATTTTTCAAGAAAGTTTAAATATTAAATAGTGTTATGAGAAAAAAATGAAATATAACATGTTAAAATTTTTATGTCGTTGGTTTTCTAGAGTAATCAACTCTTAAGATATAATTTTTTTTTGAAATTATTATAAAAAGTTTACGTGATATTCAAGAATTTGTCAATTAGGGACACATTTCCAAATTAAAAAAAAATTATTATTATAGATCGATTTTTGTGTAAACGAGGTTATTCTGGACGGAAGAAAATTGACAAGAAAATAATTTTTCGTTTGCTTTAAGTTTTTAATCTTGCTAATTAAATTTTTATGCAGATAAATTAGATGTTTTTTTATTTTAAAAATATTTATTATATTTTGGAAAATAATTTAATTCTATATTTCTCAGAAATCTTCATAAAATAATGATAAGTAAAACTAAAAACAAATTTTAATGTGCCTATTTTATGCTTTTAAATAAATGTTTAAATGGAATTTAAACAAGGAAGTAGTTTAATTCGTTAGATTTAAGTTTTTATTCTTTTTTAAATAAATTCTTTATGCGTTTAATAAGATTTTTCTCCTTTTAAATTACTTATTATATTTTTTTTAATTTTTTTTTTCTGAAAGGAGAAATATCATATTTTGGTTTTTGGAAATATTAATGAATAAAATTTTAAAAATCAAATGATTTTTAACCTGAATGTATTTACTTAAAAAATTTAAATAAAAAGAATTAAAAAATTGTTTGCTTTATCAAAGTTATTGGAATAATATTTTTTCTTTAAATTAATATTGTGTCGGTATTTGAATTAATATAAAACTGGTTGCATTTATATTAAAAAATGATTAAATATTTTATTTCTTTTTAAAAAATATTAAATTGGTCTTTAAAACTGTTCAGTTATTTTACGCAGTAGCGTAATTTAGCTTTTATAATATGCTATCGATTAATGTTTTTTATATAATTCATAATATTTTCAGGCAATTTTCCAGTAGTATGCACATTTATTACAGTATATAATATACTTACGTATATATATGATAGAGTATTGCAAGCTATAAAATTTGTAAGACATATAATTTATGAGACATTTTATTTCTTAAATTGTGTTGAAAAGAGCAATATTTCAGGTTATAACTCAGAAAAATTTAAAGAGAAAAAAATTATAAATAATGTACAAATTTGACACAGTGGCATATTCGTTTTTTGTTACGTACGCTCATCGTATGTTTAAATGTCACACGAAAAATATATAAATTGTTTGACTATACAAGAGAGCTCTCTCCTAATATGAAGGAAAAATCAGTATTTGATTTATTTATGGTATGCATTGCAATGATAGTTCTGAATTTAAATATCACCATACAAAAATAAGCAAATATCATCCAATCATAAATAAGAAAAATACAATTTGACGCAAATAATTATTAAAGTTAAATAAATAAATATATAGATTATAATTAATATATAAAAAAAAGAAAAACTTATAAAAAAAAAATTTTAATTATTGAATGAAAAACCTTAAACATCATTAGAACAAACTATATATTTCATAAAAAATAATCGTTAATAATAATATTTGGAAAGAATATAAAAATAAAATCACTATATCATTATTGCTAAAGGTTTATTAACAAAATATTTATAGAATTTATTATGAAAGATAATTAAATGTTGAGTCGTTATTGAAATTATGAGTTAAAAAAAGTGAATCACTTATGAATTAATTTTAAGTAGCACATTTTTAAAAATATGGCCAATTAATAATTGTATGGGAATTTTAAATATTACTTCATTATTATCAAATCCTATCATTTTACTTAGATTTAACTGTCTTTATTAGTTCCATTTAACGCAGTTTTCATATTTAAATAATTTTAAATTAAAAATTGAAAACTATATTAAAAGAATAAATATTCTAAATAATTATCTTTTCATTAATTTCTTAAAAAGATTTTAAAAATTTGGCCGAAATTCTCATAAGTTAACTAATTAATAAGTTAAATTAATAAGTTTTTATTAAACCGCAATCATGCAAAAAAAAATCTATTTCATTTTCATTAGTTAATAATAAATAAGTCATACAAAACATAAAAGTTTTCGTCTTTATTCTTCCAAGAACTCCTATTGGTCAGAGTACATAATTAAAAATATAGTATTCCTTGATTTAAAAGCTCATTAGTTAATTTGATGAAGTAAAAAAGACAAATAATGTTTATTGTCAGCTATATGATTTCTACTGGCTTGGCAAATTTAAATCTTTCCCCTAGAAAAAAAAAAAAAAAAAAAAGATTTAATTTTATTAGGTGGTATCAGAAAAAATTCCATTCACCGCGTATAGGAGGTTGTCATTAAAGATTTTATTGAAACTGATATAATTATGATAAAATAATAAAGCTGTGTAATTATAATTATTAAAATAAACAATTTTAAATAAACAAATTTAAAATAACAAAGTTTAATTAATTATTTTTTGAAAAACGCTTGTAAACAATAAAAAAAATAATATACAATTTTAATTATTTTTATTTAAGCGTTTATTATAAAATTTCTATGTAGATAATGGGAGAGACTATTACTTGTTTTTAATTGAATGAATTAGAAGTAATAAAAATTAAATTTAAAATTAATATAATAGATAAAATATCTGTAATAGAATCATAACATCAATGAAAAGACTTTGATTTATTTTTGAAACATTATTTTTTTTATGGCGATTAATAATTTAAGTACTTATTAGAATCATTACACAACTAACAATTACAGCATTTGCTAATTATGAAGAAAGTTATCTACAAGTCTTAGTTAACTAGAAGTCGACATATTTTTACTGCAACTTTGCCATGATATTTCACTTTAAGTTAAGTGCCTTGCAAACACTCACTTATCAGTAAAAAAAAAAAAAAAAAAAAAAAAATGAAAGTCTTATCAAAAAAATTTTTCTTACAAAAACAAAATGTTTCACCAAAATTAATGCACTATATATAAAAACATCTTTTCTCTTCCAATTTTCAGAAAAAAAAACAACAAAAAAATATATTTTAATTTTGGTTGTATCTAGAAGAAGTAAACAACATTTACATAAACAATTTTTTATTTCTCCCTTTCGTCGGGGAAAACATTAAAAAAAAGGAAACAATCATGGTTTCTAGAAAAAAAAATAAGAAAAGGAAAAAAATCCTAAGCAAATAAAAACGTCATCTAGGGAAAAATACTTCGTGTCACGCATATATATATACGTGCACGTAGGGGAATCAACAAAATTTTCCATCCGCCTTCTGTATGAAGAATTAACCCTTGTGCATCATTTTTTCCCTTTTATACAGTGCAGGATATAGATGTACCATGCGAGACTTAATACATCATCTAGTCTGGAATCGCGTGGTTGTCTTGAAAACCTCGCTATGAGGTTGAAGAATGCAGATGTTGAAGCTCTCAACCCTGTCTTTTGGAAAAGGTTAAGAAGTGTGAAAAAACAAACCATTGCATTCTGAATACACTTTATAATTAGTACGACTAAATTTATGAATAAACTTAAGTATTATTGTTGGTTTTCGTAATACAAAGAATTTTTTTTTTTATGGTTTGAAAATTAAAATGGAAGATAGTAAAAAATTAGTACAAGAAAAAAAAGATAAAAACACACAAAATCAATAAATTAACTTAGAACTGTTCTTTTCATTTTTCACAGTCCGCTGAAAATTAATTTATTTTGTCACTAGTTTTGTCTTATAAAAAATGTTTTGAAATTAGCGGAAGTAAATTGCATAAAAATTGAGCGAAAATTACAAAAATATTCACGATTTTTTAAAAACTGGGTGTTTTAATAATAATCAACCAAATAATTAAGCACGTAGTCAAGAATAAGGTGGCATGCACTTTTATTTTTGATAAATTTATGTTTCTTTTAAAAATTAGCTCATTTTCGGAAGAATATGAATATTTCTATTGAAGAAAAATATTCAGGAATCTTATCAGGAAGGTTTGAACCCCTCCATTAAATTTACAATGATTCCACATAGTATCAATATCTTGGAAACATTCGAATCTAAAGATTTACCAGACAGAGAGACATGAAGAATGAAAAAAGTTTGATATGGCTTTCTTTCCAAGTTTAAAATTAAGCCTCCATCACCGACCACTTGTTCAATCCTGGTGAAGACAACATTATAATTTTATTAACAATGCTTTTTAATTTTGACTCAACCTGCTGATATCATCTGTTTCTAATGGTTTTAAATCTTTAAATGGTATGGCTTTTAATAAGTTTTTAATAATTAACCAATAACTAAATCTTGTAAACGAACTTCCTCCTACACTGACAACAGTGCCTCCTTTTGGGTTGAGGTAAAATGGTCAGTAGACCTCGAGACTCTCACCAGAGAGGAACTATAAGCGCAACCTACTCTGCTACTGAGAAACGTTTAATTTATAGTCTCTCATCCCGAGAGGAAATATATTTAATACAACACTGCGTATTGCTTGGCCAACAGACTCTCACCCGTAGAGGAAGTATATTTTGCTCAGCCTGCGCATAACTGAGTAACAGGTTTTCGTCTTAGAAGTGGAATCCTTCAACGAATCTATAATTATATATTTTTAAATGTGTTAAATAGTGTACTTCTCTAATTGTATGTGTGTGGTGTTTGTGCGTGTATAAATAAAAATGTACGTTTTCCAACCTGTGCCTGAAGTATCTCAATCCACCCACACCCAGCACACTCTGGTTGCCCAACTAGTTATCTGGTTAATTAACTATTGATTTTTAATTATTTCAAGTCCTTAAATATATTATATTATGCATAAATATTTAAACATATTTCATACTATTTTATGCTTGCATTTGTTAGTGGGCTGAAATGTTCGTAGGTAGACACATAGATGATGATACTAGTATTAAATCCATATAATTTTTAGTTAGCCCTAACCTTCAAAAGACAAGTGTATAAATTTGACAGCTGTTGCAATATTAGTATGTGAGCTATAGCATTTTTAGTGAAGCAACTTTTGTTAGTTTGAAAAAATGGATAAAAGGAAATTCGTGTGTTAATAAAGCATTTCTTTTGGCGAAAAAATACTATTGAAACCAAGGCCTCGTTGATAAACATTATTCGGACTTTTGCATCAGGAAAATCAACCGTAGAGAAGTGGTTTGCTAAATTTAAACGTGGCGAAATGAGCACCGAGGACGCTGCACTCAGTGAACGCCCCAAAGAGGCTGTTAACCGACGAAAGCATCAAAAAAGTACACAAAATAATTTCTGATAACCGTACAGTGAAGTTGATTGAGATAGCTGAGACACTAAAGATATCAAAGGAACGTGTTGGACATATCGTGAATGAATATTTGGATATGCGAAAGTTCTGTTCAAAGTGGGTGCCGCGCGAGCTCACAATCGACCCAAAACAACAACGAATTGATGATTCTAAGTAGTGTTTGGAGCTGTTCAATCATAATAAACCCGAATTTTGCGTCGATATGTGACAATGGTAGAAACATGGCTCCAGCATTTCACACCGGAGTCCAATCGACAGTCAGCCGAGTGGACTGCACGTGATGAACACTGAAAAGGCTATAACTCACATACTAATAGTGCAACACCTGTCACATTTATACACATGTCTTTTGAAGGTTAGGGCTATGGATTTAATACTAGTAGCCCCATCTATGTGTCATTCTATGAACCTTTCAGGTCACCTGTATAAGCAGTTGAACTTGTTTATTGTTATTGTGACTACATTAAGATATTAAAACGGAAAAATAAACTATTAAAATAAACTAACGGAAAAAATATTGTCAAAAATTAATGATGAATGAAAAATTAATGAAAAATTAATTTTTTTTATTACACAAAATATTTTGTTTATTTTACAAAATATTTTGTGAATTAAAAAAGAATTTGCATCCATTGCAGAATTATCTATCCATGATACATTTCTTGAAGTACTTTAAATGCAGTGGTTTTGAGTATTGTAATAAATTATAATAATCATTAAAAATGGAAATTTAAAAAAGGATAATTTATTCTTAGAGTAAACAATATTTATTCTAATTTGAAGTTAAAATTATTGAAAAATTCGTAGAAATCTATTGGTATCATAAATTCTATTTCTGAATACCGTTCCATTATAATAAAAATAAACATTAGAAAATGTTTCATTTCGAATTAATACAAATAGATATCTAGATAAATTTTACTCCTTAAATATGAAAAATTAGTCAAAGTAAATATTAAGGTGTATGAAATAATTTTTATGATGTTCAAAATTGTATCTAAAATAAATATTTGTCTAAGAAGGTTTGCATTTCAAATTAAAATACGAAATTATGGCAGATATCAATAATTAAATCTTTAATGGCTTTTTATAATGCCATTATTTAAAAAATCATACTATAGTTCCTTAAAAGATAAAGGAAGTTGAAAAATAAACTTTCTAGAATTAATTCTCAAATAATTTTGCAACTTATGCTTTTCCGCGTTTCATGTATAATTTTTAATATGGATATACATGAGTACCAAAAATTTAACTATCAGTAAATATAAACAAAGAGTATTTGGAAATTTATAATTCATATTTGGATGAAATATATATTTTTAAAGAGTAATACGCTAAGATCATGAGTTTCATCTTTATTCACTGTTGCTAATTCATAATTAATAATAAAGATCGCCAAATGGCGCTCTTTTATAAGAATAAAGGTCGCCACACATAGCGTTTTTATTATTAAATATACAGATCGCCAAATATAAAAAAAAGAATAAAGATTACCAAATGGTGCCAAATCGCCAGGTGGTTAGATATAGCCGTAGTTTTTAAATAAATGAAACATTTAGCTGTTGTAAATATTTATACAGAAATGTAAAATGTCATATCAGGATTTATAGTTTAGAAATTATATAAATTCATGAAATTTAATTTTTAATCTATAGAAATCTTACAGGGCAAAAAGAATGCACCTCATTTTTAAAACTAATTCATGTGAAACTTTTAACTCCTAATAATGAAAGATCGAATTATATATCTTTTTGTGATTTACAAACATAACATAAACCAGTATAATTTTGTCATAATCTTTACAGATTTTGTAGAAAGTCCAATAATATTTGTAACTACATCATTAGACAGATATATGATTTGGAGCATATTGTACGCTCATGTCCATAAATTAAGGATAATTCAGAATCACACAGAAATTGAACTCTAAAATAAAAATTCACCTGTAGAATTATCACACACATCTTGAAGAAGAATATGCAAATTACAGGAAAGCACCTGATGGCGCGGATAGTACGTCAGAATGACGAGAGTGTAAGAGAGGGGTATATAAGGAATGGTGGCAAAGAAGTAAAATTGTTCACAAGCGCTTTAAAAGTCTTTCAGTGCAATAACCGCATAGTTATGGCACAGAGAAAGCATTTGGATGATTTTTTACGTGGTAGAATTATCGGACGACTGGAATGTGGACGTACCCAGCTGGAAGTATCCGAGGAACTTGAATCGCCCAGAGTGTCATCTCCAGGCTTTGGCAACGATTCCAAGATGATGGTAATGTGAGTAGATGTTACAGCACAAGTCGCCCCCGTTACAACGCCGAATGAGGACCGGTATTTAGCAGTTACTGCCAAAAGAAACAGACGGAGCACAGCATCAGACCTGTCTCGCCATCAGCTCAGTTTCAGCTACCCGTACGACAGTTTCAAGGCAGACCGTGTACAGACGCTTAGACACATTGGTATATATGCTCGTAGGCCTGTCAGATGTGTTCCACTTACCGCAACTCACTGTCGCCTGCGATTAACCTGAGTAGAGAACATGCATTGGGGACACCACAACATTGGTCTTGTGTGATGTTTTCCGACGAATCCATGTCTAGTTTCAGTCTGATTCTCGCCGGACTTTCATATGGAGAGCTCCAGGTATCCGTTACCACCAAGAGAACGCCATTGAACGACACCGTTAGGTGGTGCAGGATGGCTCGTTTGGGGAGGAATTATTCTTGTTTCCAGAACTGACCTGCATGTTGAGTGTAACGATGACAGGCCACATCTATCGGGATGTCATTCTGGAACAACATGTACGTTTGTTTCGGGGCGCCATGGGTGCTGAATTTCTGTTTATGGATGACAACGCCCGTCCTCACCGTGCAAACACTGTAGACGAATGCCTTCAATTGGAAGATATCATCCGTATGGATTGGCCAGCATACTCTCCGGACTTGAATCCAATAGAGCATGTGTGGGATATGCTTGGCCGACGAATTGCACCCTGTCAACCTTCTCCCATCTGTCAACCGGAACTTCGGAGGGCATTGCTTGATGAGTGGTGTAATATTCCCCAAGATCAGATTGATAATTTGATACCAGCATGCCTAGGCGTTGTAAGGCCTGTATTGCATCGTCCGGGAGACATACTCCCTATTAACCATCCTACTAACCATGTTATACTATTTTTTGTAAATAGGTTCTTTTTGAAATTTGCTCCAGGGAGTAAAAATCGCAATTTTTATTAATTATGTCAAACAAATAGCATCTTTTTTGCTCTTTACCTTTTTGTTTGATAAATAGACTTTACAAATAAGTCAAATTTGTTTTGCTTCTGTCTCTTTCTTTGCCTGAACTTCATTATCCTTAATTTATGGACATGTGTATTTCAGTATAATCATATGAAAAACTTATAGAAATATTCTTTAACAACAACTTTCATCAAACTTTTTTTTTTATGAAAACTGCTTTATTTTAATTCTATTTTAAGAAGAACTCCGAATTATACCGATGCCCTCTTATTTCCCCTCTTTCAGGTAAAAACCTTTTTCTTAACATTCGTGGAATTCGTAAATTCTAATCAATAACATTTAACTGTTTCCTCATTTATATTCGTTGTGCATATTCCTTCGTGTATATTCGTTCTTGTGTAAATGCAGTCATGTGTTTATGTTTTTTGTTCATGTATGTTCGCGTGTATTCTAATATAAAATTCTTTTTAATCTCTTTAACAACAAACGAAATTAACGAAATTTTTTTATGAACTACTTCTATTTATTTCATTTTAAGGACTCTGAACTTTACCGATACCTTTTATTTCACTCAGGAAAAAAAGCTCTTTTTTAACTTTTTGTGGAAATCGTAAACTATTATCAATATCATTAACTCTTTCACATTTATATTCGTTCATATGTATTCGTTATGTATATTCGTTCATATACAGTCATTGTATTCGTTCATATGTATTCGTTATGTATATACTTCATATACAGTAATTGTATATATTCGTTCCTATACAGTAATTGTATATATTCGTTCCTATATAGTAATTGTATACATTCGTTTCTATACAGTAATTGTATATATATTCGTTCCTATACAGTAATTGTATATTCGTTCATGTACAGTAATTGTATATATTCGTTCCTGTACAGTAATTGTATATATTCGTTCCTATACAGTAATTGTATATATTCGTTTCCTATACAGTAATTGTATATATTCGTTCATGTGTAGTCGATGTGTATATTCGCTCATATGGATCGTTGTGTTTATTCGTTCTTGTGAATATGCACTAATTATTTATGACTTTTGTTCGTGTATATTCGTGTGTATTTTAATATAAATTCTCCTTTTAATCTCTTTAGCAACAACTTAATCAATTTTTTTCTTTTATGAACTACTGTATTTCATTTTAAGAAGAACTCTGAAGGCTACCGATGCTTCTTATTTCCCTCTTTCAGAAAAAAAAAACTTCTTTCTTAACTTTTGTGGAATTCGTAAATTTTTTTCGTCAATATCATTAATTGTTTCCACATTTATATTCATTCATATGTATTTGTTATTATTTATTCGTTCTTATGTATATTCGTTCATATGTATTCGCTTATGAATCGTTTCGTCTTTATGCATTCGTTTATATGTAGTCGTTGTGTATATTCATTCGTGTGTATTCGTTCTTTTGTAAATGCATCTATGTGCTTACGTTTTTGTTCATATACGTTGGTTTTTTAATATAAATTTCCCTTTTTTAATGTGATCTCTATTTATTTTTTTATTTATTTTACTTATAACTTTTTTGAATTTTGTGTGTAATGATTTAATATACTAAAATATTATTTTTATAATATTATGCTA